>NBZA01012413.1:0-175693 GCA_003054995.1 Aleochara bilineata | reverse complement strand
ACAACACCGGCAGAGCGAGATGCCGCGCCATCAGCCATCTCGTTGCCCGAGCGAAATCGAATTGAAATTGAAATGTATTGTGGCATTTATTTGGCAGATAGAAGGAATGTCTGTCTGTCTGCTGGCGCGTATATAGCCAAAGGGCTTTATGGATTGCTTCGTATATTCAAATATCCTATCCGTGCACGGATAGATTTTCTTCGTTTTCTTGTCTTGTTCTTTGAAGAATAAATTTTCTTTCTTATTGATTCGTTCTGTTTCTAAAACTAAATATTTTTGCTGAACATGCAAGTATGTAATTTAATTAAATTTGAATTTTCTTGGTTTACAATCAAAGGAAGCAATCGTTTACTTACTTTAGTTACTTCACTCCACTCCACAGTGAAATACATTAACGTTGCTCTATATCGAAATGAAAGCCTTCCTCCTCCTATCTGTATACTAATAGCATTGGGTATTGACAGAAGATCATTAATAAATAAAATATATTGAATAGCCAACATTGAGTCGACATAACCACTTAACATGATTACAGTCAACAAGCATCATTCATTGCTATTATATCTATCATATTGATATAGGCAAGGCTACCTGAGTACCCACAGCACCCAGGGTAATAACCGACTGCTCTGCACTGAATTTATAGCTAGTTTTGACAAAAAGGCCAATTTATTGATGTCGATCGGAAGGAGCAATCGATCGATCACCATCGATGCATTGCGAATGCAACCCTTGATCAAATATGCATATGAATCGCAGTTTCTCACTGCGCGCGCATAAATTTGCAATAATATTATCTGTAAACACCTTTGCATTATGTGCGCATCCCTAAGGGATGCCTCAGGGCCAGCACCGACACAATGCCGACGTGTAACTCTTAACCCTCTTAACCTAACCCTTCAGGTACAAAACAGCAACAACACCGAATTATATTCTCAAGCACTTCGTGCATCCCCTTGCATTTATATTGCCATTTCCGACTGCGACTACGTGAAGAAATGGAATGCGGAATTGAATCGAACGAAACTGTGACAAAGTGATTCGCATAATTATTAATATTTATTTTATGTAGCTATACCCTTCTTCCTTTCATGTGCTTTGCATATTTTGCCTGCTATCTCATAAATTACGAGCAGCGCTCTCTAAGAAATGCATAAACTGTTGCAATGTTTGCTCAAGGATGCTAGTTTCCCATGGATCTATTCCTCTTAATGCTTGTATCAGATTTCTTGCCCTTGCCTCGTCTCGTCTCGTCAAGATTAAGATTCATCTGCATACGTACTTATTTAAATATTGTGTGAATTTTAATTGAATATTAACTGAGATTTGAACCAGATGTTATAGAATAATATTCGTAATCGTTATCGTTGATAGGTATTGCTAGTTAGATAACAATTTAATGAATATTACCTAAGAATAAATGAAAATGAAAATTAGTTTTACACGTTTTCTTATCGGTTTCACAAGGTTTTCTTAAGAAAGCACCATAACCGTTGAATATCAAAAGATCGTAACGGGCGCTGTGGAGCAACAAAAAATAATTAAACACGTTATTTTACGGGGTGCGAGCGCTAGCGCAAGTGCGCGTGCTTACGTATCGGCGACGTGCAGGCCCCCAAGACGATCATTATTGAGCGGGGGCGGCTGGCTTATCTCCATATCGCGTTTGTAAATGCAAGAAGCGAACTGTTCAATATTACCTATCCAACACGTGGAAATTGAAAATATTTGTGCAAATTTAATTGGAAGATAATACACAATATCATGACAGGTAAAATTATAATTAACAATCGTTTAAATACTTGCACTGAGTACGAATAATAAAATCTCCAATAAAATATCGAATTTACGCATGGGAAGTACAAGTACTTGCAAGTGGTACGCGGATTGTGAACTACATCGGTTAACAGATGTAATATAACCATGTATTTATTATTAACGGACTCATTATCTCGAAGCCAACAATTTTACTTTAATTAATTAGTAGCTGTATCAACGAACATGCCATTACGCATGCACGCAGTAGGTAAGGATGAACCGTACCAACTTGGTATAAGGATACACGGTTAGGTTAGTCGCGCACCACACCACTAGTAGTGTAGTGGCTTAGTCTGCACTCTAATTACCGTCATTATACGAAAAAGCATTTAATTAGAAGCTTATTCGACCTCCGCCATTGCCTGTTGTTGCCACTTCTTGCATTTCGTTCTGTTTCGCTGTCGTGAAGTGAAGGAAGTGTAATACCTAGTAGTACCTAACATTTTAATCCTATTCGGTACGAACTATATAGTAAAAATAAATTTATTTATTATAAATCTTTCATAGGCTTAGTTTTAGTGTTGAATGTACCTACATTTGCATTTCAAATCACATCGAAGACTTGCTAGCTGAATGTACTTACCTACATCTTAACAACAAACAAACGCTCATTAACTTATTAAACTGTGTAAATAATGCATAATGGAAACTCATTTCCGAATTTCGGCCAATTAAACCGCTTTAATTGGATGTTCGGTCGGTGGGTTGCCTATTGAATTTGAATAAAGTTAAGTTGGGTTTGGTAATACAATTAAATTGTACCTATTACTTAAGCAGCAAGCAAGTGGCTCTAATTAGTCTAACCATTGACTTTTTAAGCAACAATGGAATGAGTATGTATTAATAGTTCATGTGCTTCTTTTTAGAATAACGAGCATGTACATGGACGTGAACGGGAACGGGTACAACATCATCCCAATCCCCGAAAATAATGTCGGGACATTAAGGTAAATTGGAGGTCGTTCCAAATGACTATTATTCCCCATATTAAGCGCGCGTACGCCGCTATTGCTACCGCAAACGAAGCACCAGCGATTTTCTACCGAACTGGATGCACATATAAATATATTCATCGTTCGCTCGTTCCAACTGCTGCCGCCTCTGCTGGTCTGGTTGGGCTTCTGCATTATTATTATGGGAAACAGGCGGTACGTGAACTTTCTTCATATGACTTATTTTACATACATAAGCGAGTCTTAAATGACTCGAACGCCCTTATTTGAATTTAAATTTGTTTTATGACTTTGTTTTTGTCTTTGTCCTTCTTTCACTCACACATTTTGCTTCATCTTCATTCTAATCACCATTTTACTGATGAATTAAATACATTGTTATTGATTATGGATTTGTATTGATATTTTAATAACAAATTTTCAGCGAATGGAAAAATTGCCAAGTCAGTGCTTTTCAAGAAGATGTCGGTCATTTATCACAGCCGTCAATTCCGATATTCCTACGCTCGCTGGCTGGAACGCTCTTGGAGGAAGTGACTTATGTGCGAAGAAAGCGATGAGACGATAGGAAATCATCGTCGTTGAGTCATTCATTTATCTTTGGGCTAAGTGATATATTTTGCACACGCCTAGCTACCGAGACGCGAGTATCGGCGAAAAAATAAGGAAGCTACGCTACGGGAAGGAAGTGACACCGACGCGATGGGAGCGAGGAAAAACGCTAATCAGTCTTGTGTAAACCACCGTCGATCAATTACGAAATCTATCAGCCAAAAACAGGCGTCTTTCCATCACATTAGCAGCGAGTGCTTTAAGGCGAGTCATTTTTTCATTGCTAATAACCCGAAGAAGAAATAATGCGCTCGTTACGCGCGTCCCCAGTGCTAGCTAGTGCTGCCTGCCTCTTCGCGAAGCGACGTTCGACGCTCTTGTTTATTGAAATTTTATCCGACGCAATTACTTTCAGCTGCTTTTCTACGAGAAATACTCTCCAGAGAGAGAATGTCATGACATGACTAACGAGTAGCAATTATTAGTAGTGGGTAGTTTGTCAGAATAAATATTGTTGTAGTTACCTATTATTATTATACAATGAAAATAATGGATATTAATAATAAACTTTCGATAATAATAAACGTTCTTTTTAAAATATTAGTAGACTAGAAGCATATTTTTAATTTGCTAAGAACTTGAAGAGAGTTTAACTTTTGCACGCGTATTGAGATATTGACCAGGTCTATAAGTTTCAAAGTTGTAGACAAGGACATATTATAGCGCAGTGGTTAGAGCGCTTGATTCCTAAGCTTGAGTGTCCGGGTTCGAACCCCGGTTGAGGCGAAAATTATTTTCAATTCACAATTGAAATTTAAATTTGCCGCCGCATCAATGTGACAAAAATATGAAGTAAAAGTTCACAAATAAATAAATATCCGAAGATGGAGACACCGCTCCCAGTGTAATGGTAACAAAAATCGGGAATGGGAGTCAGTCTTGAGTGGACCACGAAGCCGGCCGGTCGAGCTTGACGGGGCGGGTGGGCTTACTGTCTTAGTACTGTCTTAAGGAACGAGAACTTAAAAAAATTAAAAATGAACTACTACACTTACTCCTTCAAGTCTTGGTCTTATACCTCTTCTTTGTCGCTGCATAAGCATACCAATATTTTAAGTTATAGAAAATTTTGCCGGAGCCGGGGATTGAACCCAGGACCTCTCGCATACTAGACCGCATACTCAACCACTGAGCTATACTGTTACTTGATATAGAGCTAATTGGAACTTCTACACTTTCGAAAATTTCAATAAACAAATGCAAAGTTAATAAGAAACAGTCGGCGAGAAAAGGACAAGCGAACGAGACTCGAACCCACAACTTCACCGACATTAAGCAAGTGCTAATGCCACTGAGCTACAACTGACCTATAGCAAACTTAGGCGAAACTAAGTGACTTTGTCAATTTTAGGGTACATAATAAGAAAAATGCGCACTTGGAAAACTATATGTACATATATATAAGTATTTGTTATGTATTTGTTTGTTTTACTCACATTTTTCAAGTATGCACGAAGACCTAGTTTGTTATTAAATTTCGCTAACATTTAAGCTGATAAGTACCTATTACTAATCATTATTAGTGAGTTTATTAATAAAATTAATTCCTTAAAAGTCTATTTACAGACTATTGCGCCATCTGTAAGAAAAGGGCCCAAGTTTTAAAGGGTGTAGGGGAATACAGCGCACTCTTTCATTGAGTCCGCCATAAACCTACACGCGGAGGGGAATTCGGCATAGGGGAAGTCATGGGTGGCCAAACTGATTGAATACAGTGGTGCTCCCTTCATCTATAACTTTGAAAACTTTGTTCTTAAATATTTGTATAAGAATAATATAAATATCTGAACAATTATTTTAATTGATTGGCAATGTTGTAATGAATTCTTATATACCTATTACATAATAATATTTTATAACTTTAATAAAAATTATAAAAAATTATATTAAAAAATATAAATCAAATTTAAAATTACCTGGTGTTTCTATACAACCTGAATACGGCCATATAAAGTCTTAGCAACCGGCGTTAAACTTTAAATGCATGCCGTCGCAAAGTTGTGCAAATTCGATCGCATTTGATGATGAATATGCATCAGCAGCATGCAACTCGCTGACGATGGAATTAAACAGCTCTTAAATGCTTCTAAATGCATGGCAACTTTATTTATTAACAGTCACCAGTAATACGCTTGTTAAGAAACGACATTGGCCGTGCTGCGGCAGCGATCAGAAAATGATGATTTATTATTAACACATACACTGAGCGCTCTTAATGAACTTCGCCATGCTGTATTATTTCATCCGCGATGCACTTGCTTGTTGCATTTATTTCGTGCATAGATAAATTGCGAAATGAAGTTTACCTAATTGCTGATGGAATAATACAACCGCATCGGAACGATAAAAGAAGATTAATGATTAATGACCGATTGGATGGATACGCTTTTTAATTGATAGGTAATTTTCGCCAAGACTGGCCGTGTCAAAACAACATCTACATTAACTAACATACAACTAAATTCATAAAATTTTCTTTCACACGCGGAATTTATATTCACTTCTTAACAAGTTAACTAACTACCTCAACCCGGCAATATTTATATGAAA
Organism: Aleochara bilineata; assembly: GCA_003054995.1. Classification (NCBI taxonomy): domain Eukaryota; kingdom Metazoa; phylum Arthropoda; class Insecta; order Coleoptera; family Staphylinidae; genus Aleochara; species Aleochara bilineata. The sequence continues at coordinate 169,760 of NBZA01012413.1, read as the reverse complement.
ATGTTGCGTGCCTACGAGTATAGACAAAACAAGAAGCATAAAGCTGTAGCTGCAGATTAGAACATTCATTGCTACAAAGCGCCCAAGAGTGCCAGCGTGCAAGATGCCAACTGAACGCAGCGCAGTGTGTGGCTCTTTTGCAAGCAGCAAGAGGACGTTTTTATCGGCTTTGTGCACATCATGCAATTTGCCAACTTTATTTATACAATCCAATCGCCTGGGCATTACGTTTTTGTTTATGGAAATGACTGCACGCGTGCAACTTTATGAGGCATTCATTCATTCATTCACGCATTCGCATATTGCATATTGAGGCTAGAAAATAATGAAAATGTATAAATTCAATAATAAGTTTACCGCAGGAGATGATTTGCATGCGCTGCAATATGCATACAATGTTTATTTTGCAACGCAGTTAATTTTCATTTATTTTAAGTTATGTCTGTTTCTATTCCTTTCCTTTCCTTACATTACTTTCTGGGCGATACTAACACCAAGGCTCTTCTACATTTTAATTCATTGTTTGTCGTTTGAAGAGGAAACAACTGACATAAAACTTTTATCTCTTCTTTATGCACCTCAACAAAGCGTTTGTTTCTAGCCATTAAGTAGTTTATCTCATTTACATCCTTCTTTTATTATTAAAGGATTGCAAAAAGATATGCAAATATGCAACTAACTTTTTAATTAATTAAGTTTATTCATAAATCTTGCAATAAATTAAATGAGAATTTTCCATCAAACATTTCCATTTCAAAGTTAAATATCAATTCGATTCGAGTTTGGAATAGTGTCATGCACTCTAACTGTTTGGGCGCAGTGCAAAAGCATTAACTCATCAGCAAGCAGAGCAGAGCAGAGCAGGAATGCAAAGAAGTAACCGCATTACAGTGAACTGATGATGATGCTGATGCCAAACTAACGCAAGCGAGGCCAAGCCAAGAGGATAGGATGGGATAGGATATGAAATGAAATGAAGTGAATCGCAAAGTGGGAACTTCTTAGGCGCAGAAGAAGACTAAGAAGTTTACATTTCGCCAGCGATACGTTTCAGGACGATGTGCTTAAAGTACTTTATGACTTGTAAAGCCTCATAATTGTTTCCTTAACGACGAGCCTGGCACTGTTGGCATTTCAATTACGTTGAAATATTTATTACGCCAAACCTCTTACTCTTTCGCTTCGTTTGCATACACACATGCCATGCTTGCCATTGCATTCGAAAATATTTGATGCGATTAAGATAAGCGATCACATCTTGCGAATATTATTGGTAATTAGCGAGTTAATAATTATATAATGAAGAGAGAACCTTCTTCCCACGCGAATGAAGTGATTAATTATCCTTTTCAAAGTTTACGCGTAGAATTTAATTCAAATTGAAATTTAAATTTAATTTAAATTGAAGACTATTTCGTAATTACGTACAACATTTTATTGAAAAGCATTAGCGAGGGATCATTACGAGCGGTATAACTTTATCAGAGTGAATCTAAGTGCCTTCTCTATTATCATCGTTTAGAATCATCGATGTGTCAACTTCGTTACGGATTTTTACACCAATGCGAACGCCGTTCACTGAAGAATGAAGGAGTATTTTAAGATGCGATGCAAAGAAGGAGCACTCACGATAAAGCTACTAATGCGAAAGATAAGCGATCTGCCAGTATTCGTGCTCATACTTTTCTCACTTGCGATTGCGTAAGTACCATCAGTGGGTTGCCCAACTTCTCAATATTTGCGTTAAAAAAATATCAAGTAAAATAAAAAGCGTACAAGAAAAGGACGAAAGGATTGCAAAAACGGTACATATTTCAAACATTCACTCGTTAGTGTTTGCCACCCTCGCTTGAGTCAGACTCAAGTTCTTAAGAGATGACGACGACGGGGCTAAATAAACGAAATGCTCTAAGAGGGTCTTCAAATATTAAACTTTTCCATTGGCACTAACTAGACGCTAAAATATTCGCGCTTAGATGACGACGATGATGATGAGGGAAGATTTTTTCATATCATTGCGCTCAATGATTTCTTTGCGCTTGTGCTTGTGCTTGCGAGCTTACTCCCGGGGCGTTTTGTACCCTTGAGAAAAAAGAAAGAAAAAGGGGTTCGCAATAGATGTCAACATCATACTCGGTTGCTTGCGCTTGCTTTGGTGTGTTCTTGAAGGGTTGCTCGCGGAAAAATATTCACAAGACAGAAAAAATATACCAACTTGTTAAGCGAAGACGAGCGAGCGATACGGGCGATGTGAAGGTGAAGATAAGAAACAAGACGTAACGCGGAGGCAAATGAGAATTCAAAAGGAAATTTAAATTGAAAACTGGGTACGGCTACCCAGCAGCGAATAGCAGATAACCCACGACAACAAATCAAATATGCAGATGCGTTGTTTTGTTTGAAAAATAATGATGCATTGCGTAAAAACCTGCAGCACTCTGTCGGTCAGCAGCGGGCGCGCTCAGTGCTAAATTAAATGGTGTATACATGCCGCAATCAAACGTGCATCCGCATTTGTATTCTCAATTTAACTTTGCACTATTGCCAACTCCACTGCCAATGCCTCTGCTTGCTTCTACTAATACCGCAGAAAGAGATAAAAGTTGGACAGAAAGGGTTGCACCCGAAAAGGGTTCGTAGATTTACTATTTATGCTTTTACAAAATATACAGTATGTCCATAGGTACAATGTTATAACAATATAATTACATTTCTATAATATTTTTTTGAACTACTGAAATATTTTGGAATTGCTTGAAAAATTATAGAATTGTCTAAACCGAAAGAAATTCTTTGCAGGAAACAAGGAATAAAGGCGATGGCCGCGCCGCGTTATCGATCGATCACGTGAACGCGAAAGCGAACACAGTTAAGGGTTGTACGTAGGCGAGCAAAATACCCCTAACACACCCTGTACGTCAAATCCAACAAAATACCCAAGAAACCCATAGAAAAATTAGTACCCCATTGATAAATCCAAAAATTTCGTATGCCCCCCGACATCCCAGAATGAAAAAATCAATAACCACCCCATTTTTGGCCATCAAATAAGTAAATATGTAGGAAAAGTTAATGTCAGAATGAGTGAGGGTGAAAGATTGGGGCGCAATAAAAAAATATAGGGTTCAAGAAGATATTGGAAACTCGCGGGCCGATTGGCGCTGCCAGGCAGCGAGGGGTGAAATCACAACAAGCGTCGGCTGGCGTCGCGCAATCGATGCGTGTGTTTTATGCGATGCGTCGCGACGCCGCTGCCACCGCTGCGAGGGTGGAAAAATGCCATGATGGCCCCCGAAACAAGCCCGCACACATGAACAACAGCCAGCAACCCACCCCATCGCACGTGGGGGCGGAGGTGGAGTACGAATGCTCCCCATTCGCGATCTCGCCCCTGTGTCGTGGATTTTTTGCGCAACTTGCAAATTTGCTCCAAGACATTATCATCAGCACGTTGTTAAGATGAGAGCCTAAGACCGACTTGGACCTGCATGGCAACGCACTAATAATTATCATCCTTCGACTTAATGAATATCTGCGAAATAAGGTGAGGGTTGGTTCTTTGCGCCCCCCTTCGCATTTACGTGTGTATTATTAAAAAGACGCTTGGCTTAGAAGCTTGTAACTTCTTTTCGGGCAAGTTTTTTAATCAAGACACCAGCAAAATGCTTCTCAGTAGAGGGAAACTTCCACAACTTAATAATTATAACGCAACACATACTGAATATGACAAATAACAATAACTTTCAAAAAAGTTCTTTTGTACTTATGTACTTCTTTTTGTATTTAATTTTAATTACCTAAGTAAGAAAAACCTGACCCGAGAGACTTTGAATGCAAACTACAAATAATACCTACCCTTCTTGCTTCCTGCCCTGTTTAATTAGTAAGGTTTCAACGAAATATCTAATTAAAAAGATTAAAAAAGAACCGAAATAAAAGCGAATGAAACCTTAGAATGCAGAAGCACAGGGCAAGGGCACAGGTACAGGTAGAGAAGGCACTTGTATTGCGAATCGCGAAGAAAGAAGAGAAGCGAGGAGAAAAGAGCTCCCCAAGCTTTATTATCACTAATTACTAGCTTTATTCTGTGCAGATTTAAGTCCCATCGCTGCATACCCTAGCAGACAATAATTCTCGACGCGCGTTCCACTCAACGCTAACTGCCAGACAGACTAGCTCTTCGCAAATTCGAATGCGAATTGGAAAACAACGTACCGCGAATGAACGAATGAACGGACAAATAAATACGACGGCAAGACGCTATGCTCTGCTCTGGGCAATGCAGTAGGCGATGGGCGGCAGGGACCAGGACCAAGCGAGCGAAGTATAAACGACGCAGCAATTTGCCTAATTGCGCGCTTTATTCCTGCGACATTAAGACAAATACTCAGCTACAAATCAGTGTCTTTAAGTGAATTCATTTCAACTCAACTTATTTACAATTAGACCAAACTTAATTAGTGTTTCATTACTTGAGATACTTAATTCAAACAGAAGCAGGATTTTCTTAGTTTTTTTCGCATTCGAAGATTGAAAACTTCTTGTTACACAAACGCAAGCGCAAATGCAAATGCAAAAGCAAGTCAAGTAAAGTTAAAGCCGAGCAAAGCGAACGCGAACTCAGAGTGAGTGAGAATGTTGCGAAACTATTCGGTGTGTAAAGTGTAAATACATGACTTGATATTACTTGGTGCGCGGCGAGTACACGATGATGAGTGGGAATGCAGCGGCAGCTTCAGCGGCAGCGGCAATGATCGGATGCGATAAGATAGCAAGCGCTAGAGGAAGAGCAAGCACAAGCACAAGCACGCCGGAATGCATCCCATTGCAGTGCTCATTGCATTACACGGATCGAAACTGCATTAGCGAAACCAATTTCTCGCTAACTGCATCAGCTTGCTGCGAATTGGCGAGCCACGTCGCGCATGTAGGTAATAACCAGATTGCGACTACAAATAGGTTCCACTTAGTCGATGGATGGTGTTGGCCATCCGCTCCACTCGCTCTGCTTGTTTACTTCGACGTTCTGCATGTTCTTCAACGAGTCACTTGTCGCAAACTCGTTTATATCTAACGCGGAGCGCAGCGCATCGTCGGTCACAATATTATGCGAAGATCACTCACTCGCTCGCTCACGATCAGCTACCGACTGCTGTTGATTCAATTCCGCCGCGGAAAAATTAACCAATATTTAATCAAGGCGGATGTGATGTAAATTTACAATATCCTGTCTTGTCTGCCTTCTTCCTCTTCTACACGAAGACGTTGCCGCTCCCAGTGGACTGACAGTCAACAATTCCAATAGCTTTTACCTACTCATCGACGAAACAACAGGCCTGCCCATCATAATTGCATCCTTCGATCGTTTGCGAACATAATTAGAATTCGCTTAGATTGGATCTCTTCTTGATGTTTTCTTCACGCATTGTTTGTTACCAAATGACGCAATAAAGTACAAATGCAAAGGTTTTTAGTTTCAGAACTGTATTTGAAGTCAGTTTGATGAAAGTGCGCTCAGTTTGAAGAAATTTATGTGAAAGCACGAGCAAGACGAAGACCTAAAAGACGGATTCTAAGATTCCAAGTGTTTCAGTTAATTTTCCACGTGAAAAATCTATTCGAGGTGCCTGGTTGACGCATACGCTATGTTATTAAATCCGCTCAAGATAAATTTCTTGCCATCCAACAGTAGTTAGCTTGTTGATTTATGCAGCGAACGATAAAAGCAAAGCGCAGACGCACGACGAACGCACTGATTGCGCTCCTCATAAATTAATTTTAATCGCGCACTCTCCCCGCTACATTTGCTCGCAAGCTTTTCATTCGCTTCGCATTACATTACATTGCCACTCATTTCTATGGATTTTGTTTATTTGTTTGCACTTTATCTGAAACTCCAAAGCAATGCAATGCAATGCAACTCAACCCAACTTAAAACTAAAACTATGTACTGCTACCTACTCTTGACTGTTATTATTCCGACGTGCAGCGAAAATAAATCTTGAGCTAAAATAGGCGAGCGACGAAAAAAATCCCTCGCGCATTGCATTAGGCAAATAAAGAAACATAAAATACAGGCCCAACGAGATCGCGTCGAATTAGTCGCTCATAAAAATCGGGAACGAGCAGCGCGCTTTCGTTTCATTTTGTCTTAAAGGGATAGGGAGCGAAAGGACCCTTCTTAGCTCTGGCATTTTTTTTGTTATCAAATTATTTTAATTGCAAACTGGAGAGTCGAGCATTGTGTGCGTTATTAGTCCCAGGATGGAAGAAAACGAAAAAGAAGAAGAAACACGAGGAGGAATTAAATGTTGCATTAGTACTTTGGGATTTTTTATGCATGCAAATTCTATGAGGTGTGACTGATGGCACGGCTAAATCCAGACACGACACGACAACGACGATTTCGTTGCTCTCTAATAGCTCGACATTCGTTTCATAATAGGTTATTAAATGTTATGATTATGATAATGGCATTCATCGCTGCGCTTGCTCTGGGTATCACTGCATAAAATTGCTGTCGGCGTTTTCAAGCTCGATTTAATATGAATTTTTTTGCTGTAAATCTTGCAACTAAAGGATTTTGTTCTGTACTTGCTTTTGTTGTTTTCATTTTGAAATAAATAATAAATATGAACTGGCGAAGCCAATCTGAGGTGATGTAAGATATCTGACGAATCTTGAATCACCCTTAGCCGTTACCTAGGCAGCGTGCTGTCCTGCAAGAAAACAGCCGCAGGCGAATGTGTAGGAGGGAAAATCCACCACCGCCCTTTTTTCCACCGGCAGCGACGTACGCCATCTTATCCTGCCGCAATTTTCCAACATTTCCATCATGTTTCCACGTTTTGCCAGCAACAATTTTTACTGCGATCGTGCAGTGCATTCCACTAATTATCAATTTAAATCTTTCACTGTTCTGCATTCCGCGAATGCATAATTAAAGTGCATAATGAATTATCCTGGTTGTAATGATAATAAGATTATGATTTATGGCCGAATCGCATGAGTTTCATTGCATACGCGAACGATCAAAGTGCAGCAGTATTAAACTATGCTTTGCCGACTCATAAATATAATTAAATATTTATTTCTGCGCAAAGTACTAATTGTACAAATTATAGAAAATTATAATTTTTAGTTTATGCAACTTTTTATACACAACTGTTCATGAAAAAGACTACATTTTCAACCAAATCTGTGCTAACGTTCCTTAGGATTATTGTTTCAACCATAAACGGATAAAAATGTAAATTCTTTTCATTCACTTTTTATAAAAAGTATATAATTTTAAGTCGATTATTATGAAACATGTACAGCATTGCTAGGTACATTAGTTAGTTGAAAATTAATCCAAGAAGTAAAACCTAATTAAAAACTAACACTTCGTTCATCCACGCGGACGATTATTAAAACCATAAATTGCTGGAAATGAACAAACAATCCCAGCAGTACAGCTGTACGAATTCGCAGCGCCATGCCCACTGCCAGGGCATATTGTTTATGAATTTCTTGCTCTCATAGCACGCATAAAGGATATTCGCCCAGCAGGAACACAGAAGCAGGAACATCCCAACATGCGGCGTACGAAATTAATAATAATGTGAATTTATGGATGTTCCTGTTGTTGTATTAACAGCCAACCCCTAGCTATGTTTCCTGCGGTCGTTACTCTTAGGATATAGGTACCTACGCTTGCAATTCATATCCATTTCATAATATTTTTACTCGCAGAGTAGAACTTATTCTTAAAATAATTGCTTTAGAACGATTGATTCTTCTTCATGTATTTTCTCTACATTTGCCTTATGTTCTTAATAAAAGTATAATTTAATAAGCAAGAAATTTGCATGTATGTACGTTTTTGCATTACCAGTTTCCTTACTCCGAGGTGCATTTGGTTGGTAAAAAATCAAAATTACATGCTTCTTCAAGATAATCATAACATTTAAGCAAGCTATTATTACTTTAAGTAGGTAATAACTTTATGTATAATTTAGAAATAACGAAATTATTACGCTTGCTCATATGCTGAGAGAATACTTAAATACTTGTATCAAAGAACAAGCCCAAGACAAAGACGAAAAGACCGAATAAAAGTTAAAGAAAGCCCAGTCAAAACTACCTGTTCTTGTCCATTTATCCACGAATATAGGTATGTACCAACAACATGTTTTAAATTATAATTAATTAACCTAATTATAACTTTATTACTCCGTGTAATCCTTTCAATCCATAAACTGTTGCTGTTGCAGAGACTGGTGGTGGTCAATGCAATTTACGCGCGTGCAACAAATGAACCAGCGAACGAACGGGTTAGAATTCGGTGACAAATGAAATTAATGATGTTTGCCGCAACGCAGCACAGCACAGCCCAACAGTGGATGAAAATTCAATCGAGAATGAAGTGATTTATTCGCAAACTTCAATTGATACTGATAGTCCCATTAAATTTAATTCCGAACACTAATTTTTAATTTTACATAGAAAGCTGTTAACATTGTCAAATAATGTAGAAAAGTAATCCAGGCGTAAATCGAATCAAATCACAGGTTCATTCTGAACTCTGGCACGAACGAATAACTGCAGCCAGCTACAGCATTTATTGATCCATCAGGTGCGGTTTAACTTTATACCTGAGTAATCACACATGTGATGAATGTGAATATTTCAACTAACAATCACAAACATAAAAACCGCACTTGTCAGAGTATTATTACTGCGTCAATAGGCACAAGCTCGCATTCCAGAATTTCCAAGTGGCACTCGAACCCAATACCGAACGAACCATCCATTTATCGATAGTTTTCTACCTGCCTATTGATCTATGAGAAATTCCCCGGCACGCGTACGCACGTCTAGTGTGAATACCTCTTGACTCTTTCACTATGGAAAAATAGGGGAAGTCATTGCATCGATAAATCAATCAATCAATCAATCAAGTTAATCAATACACTGGCACACTTCCTTTCAGGTATAACCACAGCAACTAAATTTAAATTTTAAAACGAATTAACCACGACACTTTTGCGGTCACTTGAGATACGAAAACTTTACGAATGCAATCATTGCGCAAGCACAAGTGAGAGCAACGACGTAATTAATGACTGGTGGACGCTGGACATTTCGCGCATTAGGTAAGGTAAGCCAAGCGGTGGCAATCCGAAAAGTACTAATTGCGTGCAACCTCCGAAGGTCTCTTTATGAGACTGAATGTCCGAATTGTTCCCATTGCAATATGTTGTTAGTTAAACTTTGCCGTACGTACAACTATTAAACGACAGGGCATACAGACCGCCGCAAGTCTTTCTGCACCGGACCAGACCGGTGTCCTGCCTTCTTGCATCCCAGTCGCTCCCGAGTTTCTAAATCTTTTGTGTCGTATGGATATTCAAGTAAGTACCTTGTCCTCTCTAACTTGTTCTGGCCGGTCGGGCGGCTGCAGCCGAGGAGCTGCGAATAAAAGGGTTAGTTTAGTTCGTCTACCATCAACATAATGCATGCTCAAGCTGATGATGGCCCTCTCCTGATATACGAATCTTAATTCAGCCAGCAACCGGACCGGACACGACCAGTTTTAATGTTGTAACCCTTTCAAACCCCAAAGTGCGTGCTGCGTTCTCTACGTTCCCAACACGAATTAACATTGCGGTTGTTTTAAACTAGGGGACACAATTTCTTGTGAGAAGATTTTTTGTTTCAACATTTCATTTCAGAATGACATAATTTCTCGAAGGGTTAAAAGTCTTGAGAATGAGAACTTTGTAACTCTTTCTTTCGGCTACTTTGTAATATTTATAGAGGAAGAAAGCCCGCCAGCCATTACAACAAGACAATAGAACGGATTTTTAATCGAAGCTCCCATTACAGTGGCTGGCTGGATGGCTGGCTGGCGCATTTTTATTCGCCATTCGGCCATTATTTCTTTCATCCGCTTATTAGAAAAGGCAATCAACGAAGCGTGTAGCAATCGACGCTTCCACAGCACCACAGCGGCATTTTGCGTTTGCGTTTACCAAATACGTGCATGTAGAACAACAGGCGCAGAGCAAGCAAGCAAACCTTTGGCTCGCCTCGTCCGGCCTCTCGTTCACCTTAATGAATATACAATTGTTGTTTTCCCCAACTGCACCGCGATACGCGCTAACGATATTCGTGGAAAATTCAGCCATTTCTAGCACCAACGAATGAAATATTGCATATTTATAAGCATTTACATTCAACATTCTCCACTCGCTGTAGTGTGCTCTAATTGTAAGTAACAATTTCATTATGTAAATCAAGCCCGCCACCAAATTAATGGCTTCTATTGTGAAAACTTCTACGACATGCATGTTCGTATTTGATGGAAATATACATAGGTCTGTACATGAAAATATGGACTCGTTATTTTTGATAACAATTGTAATTATGGACAATTACCCTATAAATTACGTGCATTATGATAATGAAGTCTATTTTATATTGTGATGGAGTGCTAATATATGCAACCAACATGCATTATTTTTTGGGAAACAGAAGAAGTATACAACATACCATGATTTATAACCAACCTGATTTTTGTTACCTATTTTCATGCATGATGCAATTAAAATTTATTACTACAATAGAACACAGACGTATTTTTGTTATATAACATGCAATTTTACACCAACCTTCTACAAAGTTTCAACTGCAAGCAATTAACACAATCATCTAGGAAATTGGCGGAGTCATTAAAGCATTTCAAGTGCCGCGAGCACATCGCATTGCATCGGAAACCTTGAGAAAGAGCAGACCCAGACCCAGACCAGACATCCCCAAGTACAGTCCACGCATGCACATTGTAAATTGACGTAATAAATATGCATATACGGATGGGTTAAACACAATATTTGCCGGAGCTTAGCTGAGCCCAGCTTGGCGTTGAGTGCAGAGTGCTCGTTGTTCTACGCACATATTGTTTGTTGTTAATGGTTGTGGGTTGTTAATGATGACCATATAAGTGGTGCACGTGCCAGCTGCGCACCGTTTAATATTACATATCATTTTGCATGTCGTTTGCGCCTTTTTTTACGCTCGCGTCTCAACTGTCCATGTCTCCTTGAACGCATTAAATAAATATCCAGACTTCCTATCTATTCAATTGAATTGACTTGACTTTTGAGAGTTTTTGGTACTTTGCGTAAAATTCGCATAAAACGCAGAAGAAACTGTGCTTATCTCGGAATGTAAATATTTAAATTATACTTAAATGCGTTACGCTTCGGCCAAAGGCGAGAATTATTGATTATGAGGGCATGAATTACACTTAATAATATCGTCCGGCAATAATTTTCATGATAGCAGCTGATAGCACATGACATTTTCTCGCTTGTGCTTGCGTGAAGCGGCAAACTGAACGGCAAGGTGTAACGCCATTAAAAGTTAAAAGTGCGCAAAGTACAATAAAAAATACTCTTATATTTCGACTCACCTATATACGTGTTATGTGCGCGACGCCTTGCCATGCACCGGTCAGCCATCAATTATCTTAAGAGTACGTACTTGTCAAAACTTGACCTGCAAAAAACAGAGCAAAAAATTAAACAAATATTGAAAAAAATTATCAACCCAGAAGAAATTTAATTGAATTCCATGCAATTTCATGCTACCATCAGCTATACACATTATATATGTATACAGAAACGTATTTCTAACCTAAATTTTCATTTTCATTTGCGTCTGCTTGTTAGCGAAGAAACGCATTCATTGAATTCGCAGCAGTGCAGCGCTCGCGTCCCCTTTCAAGATGTTTGTCTCACGCAGCGAGCGTAATGCGAAAATAAACAAAAACGAACCAAAGAGAAGAGAAATAAGACGCTGCAGTGCAGAAGAAACGCGCACCCACCCTGTTTTAATTATGCTCATTTCCATTTTTGCTCTGCTCTGCGCTTCGCAAGCTTTTATCCATCATCAAATTCCAATCTTGTTAGGCGTTTTTTCTCTTTTATTTCGTGGATGTTGGCAAGGAGAAGAACCGGAAAAGAAGAAGATGAAGAAGAACGTCTTGCAAGGCGACAATGTGCCGGCTATAAGAGAAGAGAAAATGCTCCTCTTCGTTCTCATTAAATGCCTCATTTTAATTTCTTTCAGACTGGTCCACGCTGAGCACTCGACGAAAACGAAAACGAAGACGCCGAGGAAGGGAAAGGCAAAGATCAAAGTGCTTTCTGTCACTTAGTTTTCTAATTTTCAACGTTAATATAAAACGCTAGGCAAGGCACTGGCAACTTTATCAAACAAATGTTAATTCCGAACGAAATTATGTCTGCAATGTGATTACGCGAATTTAATAAGCTCGAGAAAAATGCTGCCTTACTTATTTGATGATGTTTTCTTAATTATCAAGAACAAATTGCATTTGGCAACGAATATAAGGACTTACTTGACTGTACAGAACTTTTAATCATAAAACTTTTTCTAGCAAATTGAAACTTTTTGCTATCATTTTACGATTTTTAATTTCCGATTGATCTGAAAGGTTCATTTCGTTACGCGTTAGCGTTTTGCATTCATTATTATCCGAAGTGCGCCCGTTTGGCCAATGAAATTGTGATATTCATTCAATTCGCAAATTCGAATTGGAAAATTCACAAAGTTCTTTCGCAGCGGCAGAGGCAGGAAGTGAATATTCGTTCCTTGAACCATTATTGCCAGCCTTGCATGTTGTTGGTGTTCTTTGAATCCACGCCGCCAGCAAAGCATACAACCTTATACTTACTTCTCAACTTTTGCAGACCAGCGAATGCAAATGCAAACGAAAGAGTTGAAGTTAGAAAGGGTGGCTGGCGAAGGGAAGACTATAAAAGTTTATTACGAGAGGTTTTTCATTATTGATCACACTCTCGTCTTGCCGCACGCAACCCTTTCTCGCGTGGCAATGACGCACGAAAGGAACGGAAAGTAAGAGAAAGGGTTAGCTGCCACCCCCGCCTTTGCCGTTCCCGTCGCAGTCAAATGCACGGAAAAGGGGAAAAATTTACTTCAAAAAAAACTCGCAAGCAGAAGCAAGTCTGAAGTACAACGCATTAAAAAATCATCTTCAGCTCACACATGTGTTAATTAGACGAAGCGTACCTACCGAGAAAAGCACTCTTTTCTATCAATTCCACGTCAGTTAAAGTTACGTATGTACGTACGTTTATAGCAGACGTGAGAATGCGAGGGTGGATTCGTAATGTACGTGAAACAATGAGTAACCCGCGAGCGCGAAGCGCGATCTGCGATAACGTCGAAAAGTTTATTAGCGGCTGTAAATTAAAACACCAAGTCACTCCATCCGGCATTATAGTTTTCTAATTTCTTTGTTATTCTCCACCCGAACTCCATTATCGAGTTTATCTAATGGTTATGCCATAAAAGCAAGTTGTAACATGTTCTCCAACTATACCCGGCAACCAGGCAACCAGTCGAGCAAATGCCACAAACTTTCCCAAAATTAAGCAACCATTAAATTTATAGTTGTTTTATCAACACACCCATGATTTATCGCTCAAACATGAGCTTGCTTGCTTGGTTTTTGATCATGAATTTGATAATTTTTAATTAGTTTACCTCATTTAGGTAAGTACTTATATTTTTCCTTTTCGTTAAAATTTTATTTGTTTTTTACGTTTATCGAATTCTTCTAATTGAAAATTGAAAAAATGCAAAGCCCATAAATAAATTGTCTTTGCAAACACCAGGTGCTCGGCTTCTTGTATTCCGCTTACAATGAAACCCTTCACCTCTGACCCTTTTACACGTCCGTTGGCTGGCCACCGGTCTGTACCGGATAAAAAGCATCAGAGGCTTTATTACCGGGCACACTCACCCTTTCAGTTCACTTCATCTTCGGCCGCTATTATTTTTCTAGGGCTGAATATTTAATTGTAGTGTTTGTTTGCGTGCGCTGCCCGCCTGGAAACGCATGAATGACAGCATCCCGTGCATCTTATATTAATGCCCAGCCAGCAAAAAATGAAAGCATACACGGAACAAACAATTGTTAAGCTCTTGCTGCTCTGGACGTTGCACCGGACAGGACAGATGCACGTATCATAAACTTGTTCTTGCTCGGCTTGGCTTGCTGCCGCTGTTGCATGAGTAATGAGTGTGTAACTTATGCAATGATAATGTGCCTAGTGCGGATGTTTACTGAAGATGAAAGCGAAAAAAACCACAACACAACGTACTTAACGCTATGGTTACCAGATGTCCGGTATGGTTCATGAACCATTACATGTCTTTTCTTCTTCCTCCTCTTCTTCTTTAAGTCATAGGTACTTTCTTTGATTTATAATCTATAAGCAAAGATAAGACATGTTTATTCAAGCACTTAAAAAAGCCATTAATATCTGAACAGAAAACTGAACTGATGAACTTTGAAACTTTTCTTCTTTAGCACAAAATCAAAAACTTGACCGAAAAGTAATTAAACTTTAAATTTTCGTTTCGTTTCGACAAGCGAGAAAAATAATTAGAAAGAAGAAAAAACTTTAACGAGGAGTAGAAAGTTGGATACGACTTTCACTTACTGGCCATCCTTTATCTACGCGCCCGCATCGAAATTGTCCATCAAGCTGTAAACAACACAATTAAAATTACAGCCGAAAAGCCGTCACTACACTACTATACACTGTAGCATTCCTTGGTCTTTGGTCTTCGACGTTGTCGTTTTTCTGACGGTCGCCGAGGAAATTACGTGCAAACAAATAAACGCCCGGCTGGTGAGCTAAAGCATTCATGAATGCATTAATAATTAGCATCCTATTTCGGCGAAATGATGAAGGCATTGCCACGGTGTCGTTAGTTTCACGCGTTCGTTCGTTCTTCATTCGCTTTATTTCGGAATATGAATGCAGAGCAGACAACGCACACAAAATCTTATAAATTTATAAATGCATTCGTCTCATGGGCGCACCATTTCATTCACAATTGTAATGATAATTCGCAATACCGCTGCACTGCGCCTGCTGCCGAGCAGATGAAATTCATTATTTCAACCAACATTTCGCTGCCCGTACGCACAGATTATAAATAATGGCCGGTTTTTGGTTTTGCTAATGTGCAATGCACATCATGCGGCTGTAAATTATTGGCGTGACCCTCGAGTGACCCTTTCGCAGCGCAGGGGCTTCTATGATATATGTAATAATGGCTTGCATGGTGCTCGTCCTCTCGAAACCCAGAAACGGTCAGCTCATGCTTTATTGTTTCCTTCTGCCACAATCAGCCAGCCACACACTTGCAACCGCATGTAAAGAAATATGTACTTACTTTGTGGTTTTATACAAAGGTTGATATTAACTCCTAAAACATTGCAAGACATAACAAAAACACTAACAATATTAAATATTATACCAAGTAACACTACATCGTGTATTATAAACTAATAAACTTGACAAAATTTAGAAAAATCACATTGTTAACTAACGTCCACTATCACCAAGGCTAACCTCTAAAAATGCATAAATTTTTAAGCGAAACTAGCGCCGCCGCTGAGAAGTGTTCAAAAAATAAACGCAATTGTAATTTGAAATTTAGATTACGAACTGATGAAATAATTCATAGCGCATTCTTCTCCCATCAACGCTTCTGATTTATATCACAGCCTAGCCAAATGTCGCCTGACTATAGTACTCGTAATTCATTTGGTTCTGTTATTATAATTCGAAAAAAACGCGCATTTAAAAGCGTATGCTCTGTGAACGGTTCGTTGGTGCTGTCCAGATATTAGAAGCAGCAGCAGCAGCACCCTTGTATCCCTTCATATCCGCATCTCGGCCGATGGGACCTAATTCGCTATGCATGTTATGCAAATGAGCTCGGTGCTCGTGTGTTTTTTCGGGCGCCTTAGACTCGAATCTCCAACGGATTTAATCAGTTTTTTGCCAATGTAGTGCAATGCAGCGCAGTGCTGTGTGGCTTTATTATTATTACAGCATCTCACGTCATCTGACGTGTACCGGTTTGGCTGCAATGTGACATTGTAACGCGTACAATTGATGCTGCATCCATTCATTCAGAAAAACGGCGCAGAAACAATGGCAGCATGCGCGACGCGAAACAATTACACTGAAGAAGGGTCTCGCCGGCCCGTGTGCTTGGGGCTCTCCGAATAAAACAATAGCCCGATGCAGAGAAACACTTTCAATGGGCGCGTTTTTTTCTAGCCGACGCCTAGCGAGCTCAGCGACTCAGCGCAAGAATGAAACGGAATTGAATTGAAACAGAAGGATTATTGTTGCCGTCGCCGTGGTTGGTTTTGAGTTTCACGTGCGACGCGCATTATGTGAATGCAATTCAATTATACACGCATGCGACGAAGAAATTACGGACTGCATGAAAGACGGACGACAAAAAATACGCTGCAAAAATCAATTGTGTTTGCGTTTTGTTCCACTGACAGAAATTGCCTGAAATGCACGTGCAATTAAATAAACACACTTTTTGCTCATTGTCAGTTTGATTGAACGCCAGTTGCAATTCCGCTTGAATTATTACTGAACGTAAATAGTTTTTCCCATTTTGTTTGCCCGCTGACAAATAATTAAACGATTCGTGGGTTTTCAAACGGTTAATTAGTTTTTATTTTTTCACTTTTCAGGTGGATTTATTCGTTTTTATTTCAATTAATCATTCATCTTGGCGAGCTGTTTGGCTAAATATTTATTTAATTAAAACATATCCTGCTATAAATTATGCCGTCAGCATCGTTTTTAATGTATACGCCATTAATTAAGAATTCATAAAATAGAGGAACGAATGCAGCGCTTGGAAGATAAACAAACGGCGCGGGGCACGCGAAAAAATGTGTATGAAACTATCGTAAAAAGCGGAACACGGGGCAACGTGTGTGCGATTGCCAAACGTAATTAACATGTGCCTTAATTACAGCATTGGGCGGATGGTCGCCTCCACACTATAGGCAACCGGCGATGACTGCCAGAGGAAAAGAATATTTTTATAGCACATCCGACGTTTACGCGAACATTAATTTCGCTGTTTTATCGCTTCACGAGCATCACCAGCCGACCAACTCTTGTTGGTCGACCGCTCATGTCTTCTTGTAACGCGATGCAAGTCACTGCAATGCAATGTTGGTTTTTGCGCAACGTGTGCACGTTAATAATACAAAAAACTGCGTTTACTTCAAGACGAGACAAACTAAGACAAGATGTACAAGTGACAGGCAATGAAAAGGCACGGGCATCACAACGTCTTGATGACCATATGAAGACACACTGCTTAATTATTCTGCAATTATAAATTATTAATGCTTTTACTTGCATTACTTTCATTGGTCGTAAAAGAAATTAATATTTTTTACTTTTGTTTTAATCATCATTTTGGTTGAGAGAACTCCATACCTATAACAATAATCAGTATAGAAGATATTAATAGTGAGTATCCAATGCCTAAACAGCGTAAACCTGTATCAGTGAAAATTGATAGTTAGAGCACGCTTCTACCTCCGGAAAAGGTAACCAACGTATAAATCAAAATGATAATTGAACAGTGAAGTCAAGATTACAGTACGATCAAACCTAGAAGTAGAAGAAATTCGTCATTTTTCCTGTAAGTTTCCTGTAAGTGCAAGTGCAAGTCTTGAGCACGGTATTATTGACGCGGAATTAATCACTAGCTGCATTTTCACTCTACGCACTCTCGGGGAAGATGATGAATGTCTCGGCGTACACATATTGATAATCAATTCAATTGGCCGTGAGTTATTAAGTGAGAAGCGCAGAGGTTGTAATTTAAGATGGAAATGCACGACGGAGAAGCAAAACACTTCACAACGCGTTGTATTGCATTGCATTGCAAATTCGCAACGCGCTGATTTTTTGCCCAGCTATGTGCTATCAAAGCAGGCATGAAGAATGCCAGTCTTGGCGTACCATTAAGACTGTACTATACTATGCTATAAGAAAGGGCTTACCATAATGTGCAGCGTGCAGGAAGTTTGCTCATAATCGTTTTTTAAGTGAACGACAAAAGATGCCAATTGATATCCACCTTCTTGTGTTTCTTTTTGTTCTTGTGTTGTGCTGCATTGAATTGTTGGTTGCCTACCCACATAATAAGAACACAGATTGGAGAAGAGGTATGATTACATATCAGCCACGCAGGCTGTAAAGGCTTTAAGCTTTATTTATGAACCTGGATTACTCGCTAATAAGTTTTTAAGTATTTAATCTTACCTACAACAAGAATTACAACTTCAGTCAAGTTCACGCATGCGTTTTTCAACTATTTATATAAATTCCTTTTTGATGTTGTGAAATGTGGGTTTAGGTGGCTCATAAATAAGCATCATTAGCCAGTAACTAATCTTACCTTAAACAGATATTTTAAAGGAAAGACACTAGAAATTTTTAATTTGCAGCATTAATTAACTCATAAATTATTGTACACCACGTCTAATTAGTATTAATTTTCAATTTCTATTCATCCTTCGAACACAAAACATTCATGAATTTATTTCATTCCTTTCTTATTGGATGTGAATCTGTGGACAATTAAGTATTCACGTTTCGAGGTGGAAACACATTACAAACACTTACCATATGCAATAATAAATTATATTTTTTGTTCCACCCTTGGCTTCTTTCGTTTCAACGCTTGGCATTCAGCGTGAGTATCATTACCCGTGTGTTCTTTGAAGTCTTGCTTGAGCGAGTAATATGCAAACGAGAATAGAAAAACACTTACAAACCGCGCTCGCCGAGTACATCTGGGCGATTGAACCACTTTTTTCAATAAGTATCTCACTTGCAACCCGTGAAAGCAATCGCTCTCGAGGAGAGAAGAAAAAGGGTTTCAATTGAAACTTTACCTGTTTGCCTTCTTCTAATATGTAAATGACTCTCTGTTTCATGAGAAAGTTACAAAGGGTTAATCTTATTCTTAGCCAACAAGTGACAACATTTAAAAATGACTTTGTTGATAATATTTCAATAAAATATATCTAAGTATGTACTTACTTAGTTTTAAACAAGAAAATGGGTAAAAAGTTTTAGATATTATAAAATAAGTAACAATTTTCATACACGTGTTTAAAGAGGGTACACCTTAGCTCTCACCTAAACTCACTTCATATGGAGATTTTTTGTAACAGGTTTGCCTTTGTTCGACAAAATCTAAATAGAAAAGCATGCACATCAAATAAAAATCCCTTCCTTTCTGATTCCCATAACAAGGCACATTTGCATATGTCTGTTCCAGGCCATTCTCTGCTGTTATTATTACAACCCGTTTAAACAAAAGACTAAATGCACGTGTATTTGAGAAGCACTTTAAAAATTAAAGCCATTTATTACTGCGATAATAAATTCGGTTGCATTTGCTAGCCGGAGTTAGGTTATGTTGCGCTTTAATGTTTTTAATAAAACACAATCACTCCCAAATGAATACACAGAATGATAGATATTATTTTCATTATTTATACTCTCTTCAGGCGTTGATCCAAAAATGTACCCGAATTTTGAGCCAAAAAAACAAACGAATGGCTACAGCAATAACTACATAATATTTACGCCAGCGAAATTAATTAAAACAAAAACAATATCAGATCGATTCATCCCGGCTGCATTCCCGTCGTTTCCACGCCGAAATATTGCCGCCGGCTGCCTCGCCAAATAAATTCCCAATTTGCAATTGCGAGCGCAATCCTAATCGATTCCTGCTTGTGTTCCTGGTTATCCCCGACTTGTGCCGAGCTTTTCATTAATAATTTTATGAAATTAACTAACATCCCGCGAGCATCCCGTTTGATTACTTACCATTTGCACATGTAAATTTTATTACAAACTCATGTTTACCTAATGAGATTTTTGCCATACCTAACGCGGATATTACATTTGCGTAATGTCTAATTGAATTCAATATCAAATATGCAATTAGTTGGCGAGTGTGTGCAGACAGACGAAGCCAAGCCAAGCCAACGAACGAAATTAGTCAAAATGATAATTGATTCGTTCCCATGCGAATATTAATCGATGGTCGTCGCCGGAGGCGGTCAAACAGGCCACCGAATGAAGCGAAAACCAACAAGCAGCACTAATGCCAATTCGAATTCGCCGCTCCCTGAGCTCAACAATCTATCTGCTTTCAATACTAATGTCAATATCATACGTGCATGATGGCCAATCGCCAGCGCACTTGACGTTGGCATTAAACAAAACTGAGCTTGTCTGTTGATTGCGCGCACATTGCGTAAACACGAGAGATGCGTGTGGGCTGTAAATCCAATAATTGCGTTACTGCATAATGCACTGTCGAGTGCAGCGCTCCAAGATTTCTGCAAGTTAAATGATTTTCAATCGCTTTTTTCTTTATTTTTATGGAGTTCATTTCTTGTTTAAACATCTTAATTGGTAACGCGTCTAGCAATTTATTTCCGTTTTAGAGTGCTTTTCGTGAGAATCAATTGAGTTTCAATTAAAATGCAAATGAATGAATATTAAATATTAGACATTTTCATCTTCTTGACTGGAGAGAGACGTTCTGTCGCGAGTGGAGTTTTTTGTGCGCACGTCAACATGGCGATTGAAAAGCAATCGTCCTGCTGCGAGAGGGTTGCCAGGAAGTGCGGTAAGTGTGCGTGCAGCAGGGCGAATCGAAAAATCCACCCTCGTGGAAGTGAAGTTCGCGGGGCAATGATGGCCGCGCTGCAGCGCACTTTTACGGTCCGCAGCTTTTCCAAACTGCTCGATGCCATTGCCATTGCCAGCAGCGCTGCCTGCATCCTGCAGGAATATTGGAAGGCGTGGCGGTTCCCGTTCGATAAGCCATCTTCATCCCCCAGGATACCTATGCTTGGGCGTGGCAAATTTCACTTTTACGCAACAATTCACAAACAAACTGCATTCTTTTAGCTCTTGGTAAGTAAACAATCTAAGATAACAACATTTTTATAGAATTAAAAAGAAAATAACGTAATGTCACTAAGCTTTTAACTATTTTAAACTGTTTAACTATAATTTTGTTATTAAATTACTTTTTAAAGTACACAAACTATATAAAACTTTGTAGTACAGGCAGTATTTTTGAAAAGAATGGTTTTTGATAAAAATTAAGAATAGGAAGTCATTTTTTCAACAATAGAGGGCACCATATCTGCTTTATAAAAATATTATCTACTTTCTAATTAAATTATCATGAAATAATCTTAAATTAAAGATAAAGTGAACAAAACGGATACCGGATACAGTTGCAATCTTAATTGCATTTTTCAATTTGCATTGTTTTAAACTTATCATAAAATTCCTTTGAATTTATAAATGCAAGTCAATCTTATCAACGATCAATACTTTTCTATTATTAACAACAATCAAACAACACAAAATAGGTAACAAAGCTAGATAAAGCTGCAGTATTTGTATAAAAGCCTTGTAACCCAGTTGATTAAACTATATTAATTGCAATTACAAGTGAATATGTTTACTTTAATCATTTTAGGTGCGCTTGCATTGAGTGGAAGCTACTCTTTCCCTGAAAATAGAATCGTGAATGGAACTGACGCTGATTTGGGTGAAGTTCCATACATTGTAAGTTTAATATTTATCTAGTGTCCACAATAAATAATAATTTAATATCAATAGGTGTCACTTCAAAGATTTGGTGGTTCTCACTTCTGCGGTGGGTCTATTTTAGACGAATACCATGTTTTAACTGCAGCCCATTGCATTTATGGGTCAGAAAATGAATATATGCAGGTGCAATATGGAGTTATTGATATTGAAAGCAAAGATAACATTGTAGAAGTTGAGAAGAAAGTTTACAATCCTGATTATACGCCCGGTAATGGATATTTTAACGATGTAGCTGTCTTGACGGTAAGTTGTATGACTTCACTCAAAGATGCATCAATTTTAACTAAACAAAAATTGAAATATTCAGCTTAATGAACCAATCAAATTCAGTCAACTTGCGCAACCAACTGTCTTACCCGAACAAGACGAACCAACTCCTGGGGACAGTCCATCAATGTTAGCTGGTTGGGGATACTTATATGTAAGAACTTCTTCTTTGTTTCTATGCTTCTCTTTATTACATTGGATCTACCCTAGACTGGTGGTCTTGTATCTCGCTTTTTGCAACGTGTTGACTTGAAAGTATACACTGACGAGGAATGTGAACTTCGCCATCATTCAGTAACCAACAGAAATTACAATCTCTGCTCTGGTATTGATGAAGGCGGCAAAGGACAATGCAGTGTAAGTACTTTAAAGTTTACTGTTTTGTAACGTTTGTATATATTTTACTTTTATTTATAGGGTGACTCTGGTGGCCCACTTTATGCAAATGGTAAACAAGTAGGTGTTGTATCTTGGTCTGTAAAGCCTTGCACTGTCAAAGGGTACCCTGGTGTCTTTGCTAAAGTTTCTTCCTATGTTGACTGGATTAAAAATCAAATGTAAATTAGACAAAAACTCTTTTGTTAATAAAATATTAAGTATAGAATACGTACTTACTCGTGGTTTAGGATGAACATTTCGTAACTGAATGCAACAGGGAGTTACCCCATTTATATAAATCCAAATTTACCTTTGGCCATCTGTTGGCGGCCGAATAAAACCATGAGTAGATATCCTACGCGAAATACCATGCAAGAAAATTGTATAAGATAATAACTCTGGTCTTTGAAGATATTGAACAAATTGTTAAGACCATGAATAATTTCACGGACGGGTATGAACTCCTAAAAAGTTTGAGATAGTTTAGTTTAAAGAACCAATCAAATTCAGTCAATTTGGGCAAGTGTCTTACCTGAAAATAGTTGTTTAATGTTAACTGGTTCTCTTTGTTCATTGGATTTGCCATAGACAGACTGTTCTGTAATTTAATTAAAAATGTATAATAGATTATTAATCTTTTGTTAATAATATAGAATATTGATAGGTACTTACTCATTGTACTACTTACTCATTGCTTTAGGGTGGACATTTCGTAACTGGTTGCAAGAGGAAGTGCCCCGTTTATAAATCCAAATTTACCTTTTTGCCATCTGTTAGCAATCGCTAAAACCAAGAGTTAGAAGGGTAGAAAACGCACGCACTAAGATTTCGCATTCAACTAACTTCAAAACTTTTCCTTACTTTACCCTGCACTCTTTGTTGGGTACTTATCGATGCAGTGATATTAAAAAGTTATGATTTATTATTAATATTTTACATACAATCTAATCGCTGATGAATTATTGCTGATACACATTCCAAACACGTACAAGTGAACGAAATATTCGCAGAGAAGCGAGCGAATATATTGCGTCGTGACGTCACTGCGACTGCGACATCGTTATCGATCGGCCGGCCGCTTTTCGTCTGCACATTGGCAAGAGGCGGCTGGTTAGCAATGCGAACTCTGTCATGAATCCGCGTGTTTGGTACGACTTTACTACTCACCCGCTGCTGCCGCCGCCGCTGCGACGTCGCCACCGCCGCCACGTATCCGCGAGTGTGTGCAGTTCGCTCTGCTCGCCTCCGACCGCGCAATGCGAGGAAATGGGCTTTCCAGTGGAAAAGTGCGAGCCTTCGGCGCCGCGATGAGTTGCACTCGTCGCCAGCGTTAATTCTGTGCCAATCGTACTCGTTAATTAGTCATCCATTACTTACTATGAGGTGCTTCAGACGCAAAACTTCCAGTGCTATTCAGACAATCTAACAACAACGCTAAGCTTATCATGTTCGTGTTCATGTGGAAATTCACAATCCCACTGAGCTTTTAGGCTAGTGGTTGTGCTAGAGTTCACGTTGGTGTATTGCCATTTTCAGGTAGGCTTAGAGGCTTTGTTTTATTTATTTATTACTTAGTTTTTGCTAGCAAACACCAAATACTGCATTGCAGTAATAAATATACCAATTTCCTATTTAATTTTCTAAAATTTTATTCATACTTTATTTCAACTGAAGTAAATACGTAATTACTTTAGTGAGTAAACAAGGAGTTTCTCAATTAAAGACTTTTCTGGAATTGTTGTAGCGGGAGGTTGCATTTTAATTAGTAAACTATATAGGCTCCCGCGTTAATATTGCACGCGCATGCGATTTGTTTATCCTTCATCCTATTATCCTCCTTGTGTTTTTTACTTCATATTTTAGCAAACCTACATTATCTTATAACTATTTAATTTACATTGCAAATTTATTATATTTAATTCAGCACAAGTGGAACAAAAGTTATCTATCTCATTGTTTATTATATGTGGCATGAGCAATATTATCTATGGCAATGATTAAACACTAAATATGTTATAATATAGATAAATCTTTCAGATAAAGTGTTATAAGTATTGCCAAAGTAATAAAGATGCATCGTAGAAGATACCTGGCAAAGACAATTAGCTAGCAGCGCAAGGAGCCAACTAAGAGGCCCTTCAACATGACGCGCGCTAAAGAATGAAGAAGCAAAACGTTCGCACGCTATCGCTCATCGTGTGCACATTCACTTATCTTCTGATAGGAGCCGCCGTCTTTGACTCGCTTGAATCAACGACGGAAAGACAACGCAAGGAAATTCTACAAGGTAATAACTTATCCGCTACCCAGAAAAGCTGTTAAAACTCTTATGGTCTTTGCAGATATTGAACATATCGTCAAAACAAAGTATAACATCAGCGCGATAGACTTCAGGATCATGGAGACCGTAGTCTTAAAGTCAGAACCACATCGCGCTGGTAGACAATGGAAATTCGCAGGTGCTTTCTACTATGCGACAACAGTACTCACCACAATCGGCTACGGCCACTCGACGCCGAGCACCATCGCCGGCAAGCTGTTCACCATGTGCTACGCCATGATCGGCATCCCCCTGGGTCTCGTCATGTTCCAGAGCATCGGCGAGCGCGTGAACCGACTGAGTAGTGTCATCATCAGATCCGTCAAGTCTTCCCTGCATTGCCGTCAGACAAACGCCTCCGAACTGGACCTCATCTGCGTCGTCACGACCCTCAGCTCCTTGACGATTGCCGGCGGCGCTGCCGCCTTCTCGCGCTACGAGGGCTGGAGTTATTTCGACTCGGTCTACTACTGTTTCATCACACTAACGACAATCGGCTTTGGCGATATGGTCAGTATCTCTATGAAGGCCGTAAATGCCCAGAAGGGTTAGTAAATACATATTATGTCGTTACAGGTCGCTTTGCAGAAGGATTCGGCGCTGAGTGATAAGCCTGAATACGTCATGTTTGCCCTCATTTTCATCCTCTTTGGCCTGGCAATAGTCGCGGCCTCGTTGAATCTCCTTGTTCTGCGCTTTGTAACAATGAACACTGAGGATGAGCGCAGAGACGAGGCACAAGCAATGCAGGTTTGTATCGCATTCAGAATAAGGCCCAACCGGCAGAAAACAGGATTATGACGTTGTTGTATGATTTAGGCTCTAGCCGGTGCTGTACGACTCGAGGGCGATGTGATTACCGCTAACGGATCCATTCTCAGTGGTCATATTGGTCATCATTGTACAGAAACGACTTCCATTGATCCGGATGATACCTCCGTGTGTTCTTGTCCTTGCGGATGCTTTCCTACTAATAAACACAGGCAAGAACTCTTAAATAACTGTAAAAATAGTAATTATTGGCAATTTTTTTTTAGATATTCGATGAAACGATCGCCAACTGCTTTGAGTAGCACTCTTCCGGTACTACCAATGCACGAGTTACATCTACCCCAAGGTCAAATAATAGCGCCACCTGCAATCTACCCGAATCATCGTGCCTCAATATGACCATCTAATAACTGCACGCGGTCGTTATCTACTACCTAAGTAACTGATATGAAAACACACACAACGCTGTGTCCCCAAGGCGTCAATATTGTAGAAAGATTCAATGAGAAGGACTATACTAGACGGCGCTCCTCGAGAAGATGGAGAACCTTGATGAATTTGTGATAAACGTCAAAATATAATGTACTCGAAACCCATACAAGTTGAACGCGCGTAGAGAAACATTACTACATTACGCAAATACCCATTACCCATGATCAGTAGAAATCGTTGATAAAATACTAACTACTACGTACTAACGAAGATTGTACACTGATACTACTTGCTAATTCTATGTCTTTCGTAGCTGTCACTTTAGTTGTACATCAGTAGCAAATTTTACATCATTCAACGTACGTACGAATAACAAGTATAATATTTATTCTATTTAATCGACTGCTTGCCAATTAATGCGAAAAGCGACGAATTTTTACCGCTGATTGATAGACAATTGAAATTGAGACTCGTTAGCATTGAATTACCAAACTCTATGGGATCTGCTCGGAACCGCGCACAATGACTATGATTTAGCGTTCATTTCGTTTGTCGAACGTTACCATTGACGTTTTATATAAATTTAAGATATATATATATATTATATATTGATCGGGAACAAGCCATATGCATTTTGCACCTTAATTATTGCCAAATATCGTCTTTTTATATTTACTGACATACATAATTAACTATAATTGGTGAAAGTTAAGAATTAGCTTCCGATTCGCATTTCTTATAAAATTATTTAAGAATGATTGAATTGGGGACTGACGAGTGCTTCCTAATTGATTCAGTAATTAATTGCCAAACAAATGTGTTGCACATATACAATATTATTGCTCCAATTTACCTGGAAATGCTGTCAAACGTGTCCGCACTGATATATTTATAATTAGCACGAAAAATGAATAAAAATAACAACGATGGAAGTAGAAAAAGTATGATTATATCATTCGAAAATGTGGCTAACATCGATGATTTCATAAATTATGAGCTTATTGTACTGATACGGTTTGTTTTGTAAATATGATCAACTTTTAGTACTTTCTCGAAACGCAAGTGCAAACATAATATGAAGATATTACCCGCATACATTTTCATATTTTATCTGAACTCTAGGAATAATATAGTTCTAGCCCTACATATGAATACTAAGTGAGGAATAAACCAAGAAAATGTTTTGTACATAATTGGATTGTATTAATGTGTAAATAACTGACCCTACTCGTTATAGCAACATTTTATTGCCAAATATAATTCTAAAATAAACCAAAAGCCCTGTCAATATCTCCCAGAATACTAAAAGGAAAGGGTTCTGGTTAAATTGTTAGCTGCACTTTCTAGAAGCCTAGAGTGATTTTTAAAGTTAATTTATTTTGTATAAACATGGAGTTCTACAACTCTTAGACCATTCGCCTAAGCAATTCATTAATTTTATCTTCCCTGTTGCCAAAGTCGCCACCCTCCACATAATGGTTAGTCTTCTTCTGCCAGCCACCGGTCGGGGTGTTAAGCTTGAATGGCCACAAGAAGTTTGAGGCGTATTTGAAATCCTTGCCAACCGTGAAGATCTCATGGATCAAATCTTCCGTGCAAATGATGTTGGATTTGCCCAATTTATCTTCAATGATCTGATTGCTTGTGATCGGAATGCGCTGGCCTTTCACCTTGGCAAACCCACGCTTGTAGATCAACTCGCGGACCGATTTCTGGTTAGGATAACCCCAAGTAACATAAGGTTCACAGATACGCAGCATGTTGATGGTCGCTTTGTTCAGCTTAACAAATATGCCATTGTTAATTTGGAGCAGGCGGAAGAGTTTCAACACCTTGCGGACTTTAGGTGCAACTTTGTTGATACTGAAGATAAATCATTAAAGAATTGATACACACGTTTAAGGAAAACGTCGACTTACCCTCTGATACGAATGACAAAAGCTAACTTAGCTTCTCCAGGAATATAATAGTTTCCGCGATTCCTAGCTTGGCGAGCCAACCTAATTTCGTCGCGTTCCTTCAACCTGTACTCCTTAACGTATTGTTCTGCACGCTTGAAGATGAGCTTCCTCTTTGCAGTGGTATCCTTGCGCTTCTTAATAGTTGATTGCACCCGAGCTTGACGGGCTGCATCACGTCGTTTACGATGCTTTAAGACAGATTCTGGAACGGCCGGAAGACCCTTAGCCGTTTTCGGCTTGGTTTCCTTTGGTTTCGCGTCCTTTGCACTGTAAATAACATCGTACTTTTTATTAACATATCCATATAACCTCCAAATCGGATGTAAACACGTTCACATTGAACACTATTTTCCAAGAAAAACACTACAGTAACTAAGGAAATATGGCTAAATCTAGGAAATTAAAGAATCTAATAATAAACTGACAAAATGTTTAATCAAAAAGATTGAAAATAAACACGGATGATTGAAAATTTAACTTAGAAAGAGGAACACTTACGTCGGCGCCATTGCGTTCACGTAAAAGAAGGGAATACTTGCTGTTCGACAAGTAGATAGCTACCTACACGCCACCACACGGCAATAAATAAAACTATAGTAATGTATACAAAGTGTTAATAATTTTTTATATTAAATTGTCATAAACCTTTTTAAGAAAATGAGAAATAAATAATTAAATAAAAAATAAACATATTTTGATAGTAATAAATAATTAATCGAATTTTAAAAAACAATATAATTTGTTAGATAGCAAATAGTTTTAGACCTATGCATTTAAGAGAACGCTCAAAATTAATTTAGGTTAAAATCATATCTGATTCGAATGTTTAAAAACACACGTGCTTATATTTTTCTGTGTAATTGAATAACTTACAAGTGTCAAATAAATTCTATTAATTAGCAATGGCATTAAAAAGAGGTAAGTTAATATAATTTCCACAATTCCAAATTTTATTCATGGTTCTAATTTCTTTTAGCCCTTGCTGAAGTTCTTGATAATCATGAAGAACCACTCTCAAAAAGGCTAAAGATCGCTGATAATGCGTTTAATTCTTATGAAGTTAATATCCCCAATCGACAACTATTTCTTTTAACTTGGTTGACAAATACTGCAAAGTTGGATAATAATGTTGAAAGTTGGAAGCATGTGCACAAATGGTTGCTTTCATACAATCAGAATTTGTTTAAAATAGAGGAAGCTGTTGAGAAAGATATTGAAGTCATATTCACAAATATAATTGAACAATTTGCGACAACTGATAAGGATTTGTTAGACGTCTTAATGCAAGTGTTCATTACATTTACAAACTCAGTTGCAATGCAAGAATTCAGCGATTGTAATCTATTAAGATATTTGGAATTTTTAGAAAAATTAATCAGTAATATTAAAGAAGTTTCTACCTTAGAATCTTTACTAAAACATGTCAACAAAATTCTAAACAAGAAGATTACAGCAAAGGCAAAATATAAGGACTTGTTCACAAAAATACTGCTTCCGTGCTTTTCCAAAGTTTATGAAGTTTATGGGTCTAATGATATTTATGATGAGATGTCTTTAATAATTAGTAAGATGTTTTATATTGCTGAAGATGTGGAAAAGCTTAGAAAAGTTGCAGCACGATTAGGTAGAATTGAAGACAATCAATATTCATGTTTTAAATTAATATTTAATGGATTTTGCAAAGTCAAGAAATTGGAGCAAATTAGATTGAAGTATCTAAACATAGTCATACAAAATTTAGGATTCTCATTTAGGATTCGCACTGAATCATCTAGAGTATATTGGGTTAAACAGGATGTGCACTTTGATATATCGTTTGAATGTTTATCGGCGCTGCTAGAAGTTTTATTCCAGAATAACATTAAAGCTCCAGAACTTCTTTCCGGAATATTACCTGCTATTCTAGTAGCGAGTAAATTCCCTAGCAGTAAATACTGCTTCAAAGTTATTGAATTAATTATTAAAAATCATCCTTTGGTTGCGGAAACTTATGGGCCAGAGTTATTATCATATTTCATGTTAGCTGATAATCAATCATTTCTAACCGAGTACCAGAGTATGTTAATGACAATTATTAGCGTATTTAACAAACTACATCGGTTGCCAAAGTTTGTATCAATTTTGATTAGGACGTTATTATCATTTTACGTTCAAAACGAAAAACCTACATATTCTAATAAGGATATAGAATTTAAAGGAATTGCTGCACCTGAATCAGAATACTATATGGAATTGGATATTGATAAACTATTACCTAACGATATTTTGGACATGTTAGCAAATTGCACAATTACTTTAACACATTGGATGATTATTGGTCTTTTGAAAACGATTGTGTTTCATTTGAATGAGGTAATTGGTGAAAGTTTGCCTGAAAAATCTAAAGATGACGGTTATGTAGCAATTGTGGAGATTTTAAGCAAACTGCTATGCAAATTATTTATGAAAATAAATATTGCACATAACACATTTCGCAGTACTAACAATTTAGATAAACTTTTGAATATTATTGAACAATTATCGAAAATACTGGAAAGGTTTGGAAACGCTCTAGTTGGAATCGAACATGTAAGTTTAGTATTTATCACATTCTATTCTATATAAACATAACATTTTTTTCAGAATCGTAAACTTTTGTGCGCATTCTTAAATATGTGTTTCACTTGGGGCGAGTTAGAAATATACGTGAAATATATCTTGCAGAAAACGAAAGTTCTAAACATGGAAGAATGTGAGGATCTCACTTCTGACTTTACTACGTGTAACATCTCCATGTTGCATGGATATTTATCATCGAAATCTTGGTGTCTTATAGCCGAAAGGATTTTGAATTTTGGCGATGCGCAATGCAAAGAAATGTTAATTAACTTATGGGTTCAGAAATTGCGAGCAATAGTGCTTAGTGAACCTACAACGGAGATTCTAACTGAACACAGAACTTCAATGCTTAAAACTCTACAGTCTATTGATGAATATCACAAATATTTATTGAACGATCAGTTTGCCAGTCGCTCATTGTTGCCTTATATGAACGAGGAGGGTTTGCGAAAGATCGCGAAGTGTTTAAAACCCACTGAAATAGCTGCTATAAATCCTGAAAATATGCGACTAGTAATTGGAGTTACTTACACAATCTTTAAAAAAATTTACAAATATTTAAATAAAGAAAATGAATCAAAGCACACGCCACTGGCTTGTGATTATTTCTCGAATATATCTTCAGAAACATTACACATTGATGACAAAGAATGTTTCATCCACTTAATGGCTAACAAAAACTTGCTCAAGAAAAATAAGGTTTCCATTAATAATGCAAGTGAACATAAACTGCTAGAGCAGTTAGAATCTTTGAAGAAACTGCCACTTGTATATTTGGATGACTCGAAGAAGATATTGATTGTTCAATACTTATGTGCAGTTTATTTGGATCTCTTGGATAATGACCATATTAAAACTTCAAGTTTAATTGAAAACATCATTATTGGTATTTATGTCTATATTACTGTTTAAGCAATTAATTGTTATTTATGTTTTAGGTATAATTCAAACGAAACATGTTAACATGGAAGATATTCTGCCTTTGCACCAAGCATGCATGTTGTTTGCTAAATTCGCAAACTTTGATAAAATATTCTCACTGTTTACTGAATGTATGAAATATGAAGACAAAGAACAATTATTTGAATATCTCATGAATACATTTACCGATACGAAGTATTATAAGCTAATACTTTTGATTTTAAAGAGTACTCCGAAACTTCTTAAGACAGGAGAAAGGCATATGTGCGACAAGTTACTGAAAATGCTTAAGACTTCTCCTGAAAACGATTCATTGATATTGGAGAGTTTAGCAGCTCTATTACGTTCAACTCCATGCGCTAGTGTGGACATTTTGCAAGCTGTTATACTATATCTGGACAATGTTTTCGAGTCTAAGCGTGAACCAAATACTGGGCATTTGGTAATGTGCGAATATATATTCGAAAATCACGGGTTCAGTGATACTTTGGGCCCGATAAGTAGCAAAATACCAGAAAAATTAATTAGTTATATAGGTTCCATTGCCTATGAGACGGGCATAATTGAAAACTACGCAAATATTATTATATTGATCCTCAATTTAGAGCCGGAAGGACCTCTAATTAAAAAATTACGGGAAAATATTGTAAATACGTTTATTCAATTATGAAATTTGTTCTAATTTAAAATAATTTCAGACGGCAGCTTTAGCACATCCCGAAAAACTGGAAGTCTATATTCAACTATGGGAAAAGTTGTTGAGCCTTCAGAAGCTAAAAACCGGATTGGTTGTAAGCGAAATCACAGAAATGATCATTGTCCCTCTGTTTAAACAAATACAAGCCGGCAATCTTGAAAATGCGAACCGAATTGTTAGACTTGAATTGAATTTGATACAAGATTCAAAGGTAAGATTTGTAAAACATTCATTATACATATATTTATAACCGTTTAACATCAACAACTATTTTAAATTCTATTTTAGCTTTCATTAACACCTATTATGCTAGATTTAATCTTAGCTACCGTACGACTATACATGCACAAGTCGGACAACTTCGAAACAAGTTTCATGCAATGCATTAGTCTATTGGAATCGTTACTAAAATTTCGAACACCTGTTATTCAAGATCGATTGCCTCCCTACTTACAACAATACAGAGTTCTGTTGCAACTCCTATGTGCGCAGAGCGACACTAGCAAAAGTTATCCAGACGATTATTATGAAAAAATGGCTGATTTAGCTCATCTCTTTGAGAAACTGACTAACCAGTTAGTAAGCAAATCAACGAAGGATAGCATTAGTAGCATTGCAATGCATTTGGTAGCATATATCTTAAAACAGTTTGAGACGGTTCCGATATATCCTAGTGTCAAAGTAAGTTTGAAATCGTAAAATAGTTTGTCGTTGTAGCTAATTTGTACATTTTTATCCAGGTTCAACTGGTCCAATCTTTAAATGATTTATTGACGGTTTGCAATAAGCAATCCACTGATTATCTGATGCGCGGATTGAACACTGGTTGCCGTGAGATTTTCAAGAGCGCATTTAACAACTATAGACAAACCCATAATCTTAGCAAAGTATAATTGTGTAAATACATCAAGGTTAAGTGTAAAACAATTATTAAACGATAAATAAAAAATTTCACGATCGAAAATTTATCCAATGTGTAACTTTGGAATGTTCACAATAACTTAATCAATTTCATTGAATAATATGGCAAGGTGGGAGTTTACTTATGGGTTTTGGTAGTATCTGTCTGTTTTTCCAAAGCCGGTAAAACATAATCCACTACATACGCCTTAAACTTGGCATACGCGTTTGCGATCTCATCATTCACAATTATAACATCAAAGTTTCCAGGAGCATTGCCTAAAAATGTTCAGAAAATTATTTAACAAATTAATCCAAGCTGACAACTATTTATAATACCATATTCTATCTCGGCCATGGCGTGGTTAAGCCTTAATTTAATAGATTCTTCGCTTTCAGTGTTTCTTCCTAAAAGGCGTTGTTTAAGCGCCTCTATGCTTGGAGGTTGGATGAAAATATAATGGGCATGGAATGAACTGTTCTTAACCTGTTTCACTCCCTGAGTATCAATATCCAAGATAGCAACTTTGCCTTCTTTCAGTACTTTTTCCAGAGCTCTCCTGCTAGTTCCATACATGTTGCCACCAAAAATTGCATGCTCAACAAACTCAAAATTGTTTACTGCCTTTATCATATATTCTTCATCCGTAAAGTGATAGTGTATTCCATCAATTTCACCAGGCCTGGGCCTCCGTGTAGTATGGCTGGTGCAAAAAGAAAACTTACCAGGAAACTCCTCCATTAGCTTATTCAGTAATGTACTTTTGCCTGAGCCTGATGGCCCACAAATAACCATTGGTCTGATACTGATTGCCATTGTTTGAAAACCTGTAGAGAAGTACTTATAAATTCCTTTAAGTTGCACAACTTGATAATAGTACCTCTAATAATTGAATAAAAGGAAAACATATTGGGAAATAAGCGAAAAGATATCACCATCCTGGAAGGAAATGTAGCATGCATACACTCAATTTAATGTAATGGAGAATAGCGCGGCATGAAACAATTAACTCTAATTATGAACTAATAATACTTACTCTGCTAACGAGAAGGGTGTTGTGTGTGCACGCAAAAGAGTAATTAATTAAACAAACGACACATTAATTTAAGAAGTATTTGGTCTTTAGAATTTATGGATTCCCAGTTAAACGCTAGGTTAGAATTAAATGCTGAGCGTGCGTATAAACACGCGCGTATTTAAACCGCAAATATTTTCAGAAATGGGGAAGCGGAATGATCGATTGAATTACACTCTAATTTTGATCACATCATTTTAGGTGAAAATACGTTGCTGATGCCAATGACATTTAATGTTAATAGATGAATGACACTAAAAATATATTCGAACGCAAAGCGTCTAATAATAGCGCGCAATACGCAATGAATCACTGCTTAAGCTTCATTGTTTACGATGTGCACTTTATGACCCACTCATATCAAGAAGCTCCTTCAAAAAGCTCCATGAGAACGTTGTGTTCTCCAACCATTTTTGGTATGGTTGACACAACAACTTTAATGATACCTTCCAGGCGGTACATCACTGTGCTCAATAAAACGACTCTCAAATAAAGTTGGGCTTGATATGTTGAACTTACAAATGGCAGGATAAGATTAAACGAGAAAAACTGGGAAAATTAGATGAAAAGTCAAATTTTAAAGTCCAATATCGCGCGTTCTATGGTGAATATTATAAAACCATTTTCAGCCTCATATTCTATGTTAAAATTTGGCATTAATATTAATAGCATACATGACAAACTAATTTTTTACTAAATTAAGCTTTTCCTCATACATTTTACTATCTAATCATTTAGTCGTTAAAACTTTGTTATAACAATAGCGTTAACTTCTTATAAGATCTATCATTTAAAACTAAAACAAATATTGTAAATTCTCTAAATTTAAAGTTATGCGCAATCGAATTTTTGACCCTTCTATTACATTATTTTTCGCCGCAACTAGAAATGTGCGTTTAGTTTATATTTAGTCATATTAACTGCATTCATGGTAACTTCCGGTACTAAATTCGACAAGAGAAATCAGTGTAGAAAATGTTTAGAAGCTTTTTTAGGTTTTTGAAATTACATACCGTTTTTTGAGCAACTATAGGCAACATATAAAGCTTCGCATAAACTTTCATGTCGCGGCATACCGGCACAAAAGCGTATTGTTAAATAAGTATAATTGCAAACTAAATTAAATAAATAAACAAATATTAGTTTGAGTAAAATAGTCCAAGTTTTAATTATACGTTAGTATTATGAAAATACAGATATGACCACGAGGGCGCTGATAGTGACATCTTGCCAGCCATCTTGTTTGCTCCAACCTAACGCCAGTGTCAAAAAGAAAATCAATGCAACAAGCAAAC
Source organism: Aleochara bilineata (assembly GCA_003054995.1). Classification (NCBI taxonomy): domain Eukaryota; kingdom Metazoa; phylum Arthropoda; class Insecta; order Coleoptera; family Staphylinidae; genus Aleochara; species Aleochara bilineata. The sequence continues at coordinate 134,545 of NBZA01012413.1, read as the reverse complement.
CGCAGTGAAAATATTTACTCAAATTAATATAAAGTCCACACTCTTCACATACATATCGAAGAGAGTGCCTTCGATAGTGTTGCAAATCACAAAAGAAGGTAAGAAGACGTTGGTGCCAATCATAAAAGTTAACAGTTCAGTGCAAAGATAAAACACGTATTCTATTTGTTAAAAATGTTTATATTTAACATGCAAATGTACTAAATACGTATCGAAATGTGCCATCCACAAAGTATCTTATTGATGGCGGTTAATGTATCGACAAGGGCAGCCGACGTAATATCAGTTCCGTAACCAGTAAAAGTATGCGCGTGCCAAAGAATTGAAAGTATCGTAGAAAAAGGACGCTCCAGTAGTTTTGTGTTGAGTTTAGTTAAGTTCAGTTATTGTGTTTCAATAAGAAAGTCTCAAAAAGCCAGATAAAGTCACACACGACATTAGTAAATAATGTCGGTAGTCGCAATTAGGAAAACGTATCACGTCGCACCGAAGAGACGTGATACAACCGCTACAACAAACTTGAGTTGTTTTAATGGTGTAAATAAAATGGAAATTGGATGCTGCAGTGAGGTAAGGGGATCCTACATACACTACATTGGCATTCAGCATTTATATTCCCGATAACGATAATTTTAAACCTATATGTAGTGTATAAATGTCAAGCCAGAGTGAGTATGTTATGTTTGATATGAAGTTGGACAAAATATTTAATCGTTGAGTCAACCATATCGCATTTCAATTTCAATGTTTATTTTCTCAGCGTAAAACTCGCCCATGGATTCCGATAGAGACGCATCGTCGGGCCCTGAAAGTGACAATGATAACGATGAGAAACAAGCGAGCTCCCAGGCATCCAGATCGTCTTCGCGGTCTGGTAGCGCCTCGGGGGCTAATAGCGTACACAGTCGGTCTCCACGATCGATGAGCAGACAATCATCCCGCTCTCGTAGCCGTCCTGGCAGTCCACAGAGTGGTCCACAATCACCTGCCAGTGAACCACGGTCGCCTTCACAGTCGCCGTCGCGTTCCATGTCTCGGCAGGTGGAACATGAGCAAAGTACACAGAATGGTACTTCGCCACGTTCACCCGCATCGCCGCAAACGTTGGACGGTGCCTCGAATCAGTCTGTTAAAAGTTACTCGTCAAGGGAATCTCGACGAGGGCAAAGGGCAGCAGACTTAGATGATGGAAATAGTTCAGATTCCAGTATGATGAGCGATGAGTTACATTTCCGTAGTAATAATAAAAATGCAAAAAATGATACACAACCAGAGGAAATTTCAGATGGTAATAGTTTTTCGGCTTTGTTTGTTTGGAAGTTGTAATTTATCTTTTTCCTGATCTCTAATAGGTGATATTGAATCTGACAATGAGGTAATGAATGATGTGAAACCAGAGGAAAAACCCAAAGAAAGCATGCTTGATGCTGACGATTTATCAGATGTCTCTGATCTTGACGAATCAATCGGTGGAGATTCAGATTTAGATAGTAACAAGGATCGCCAATCACCTCCGCCGAAAGCTAACACAGATGCAAAGGACAAATCACCAGATCTCACGAAAGAAGCTGAGGAAGGTGAAGAACAACTTGACTTTGAAGCCGAAGATGGAGAGTGCGCTGACGATAAAGACGATGCTAAGACGCATCGTGAAGATTCTGAGCGCGCAGCCAGTAGGAAAGAAAAACCCAAGGCGGAGGAGAAAGAAGAAGGAGAAGAACTGGAAGAAGGTGAGGTAACTGACGAGGACGAAGTTCGACCAGAAGAGGTTGAAGCACGGCCAGTGTGTCGATTCTTTTCTCGTGGACAGTGCACTTGGGGATCCAGTTGTCGATTTTTGCATCCTGGAGTAACAGATAAGGGTAATTACACAATGTTTGAGATGATTCGGCCTGTCGTACCTGGCGAGTTTGGTCGTGAAGAGCGCCCAGCTTACGGTCGCCCTGAACCAGTGCCCATTGAATCCGCCTGGGAACGTGGTTTACGCACCGCTAAGGAAATGTTGCGAAAGTCAATCAAGCGAAAGGAACAGGACATTGACTTTGAGGACAAAAAGAAAAACCTTACTCTTACGCAGGATGAAATGGAAAAAGAAAACGGATATTATATGCGAGTGCCATCTCCTGAACCAAGATATGTGCGACATCCAGTTCCTCCGATGGACTATCCACCTCCCGCTAGACCCCCGCCAGATGAATATTATGGTAGTCGCAGGCCGGTTCTGTATGATCCGGAATATGCACCTCCGCCTAGAGAACGTCCAATGCGACCGGTATATCGCGAACCGCCTGTACATCGCCCTCCACCTCCCGTTGATTACAGATATGAAGAAGAACCTGTTAAAGCTCGGCGCGCGAAACGCGAAGTTATTGTACAACGAGTTGTGGAAGAGCGCCCAACACGAGGAGATGAATGGTCAGACCCATGGATGCGTTCTAAATCACCAGGAGCCAGGAAACGAGCTGGGTATGTATCATGAATTATGACATTTCCTGTCCATGTAGTTTCCAAATCACACAATCCATCCAACACTAGAGTGAGAGTGTAACACGATTTTATGGCACAATATTGTATATACTTCAGGAAACGTTCATACAGCTCAGGTTCTAGTTATTCATCCAGTAGCTCATCCAGAAGTTCATCTAGGTCTAGTAGATCGACATATCGATCTCGATCAAAATCACCACCTGCGACTAAAGCTGCAGCCCTTGGGCGTGCTCGGCCTCCAGCGAGTGGTTCTTCGCGTCGGCATGTAGTTTCACCTTCTGTGATTGTCTCTGAGCGTAAAGCCGCAAGTGAGCGGGCTGCGCTTATGAATCCACCTGCACCCAAGAAGAAAGCTCCTTCACCAGGTATGATTATAAACCTCTATATAAATACAGATTTCTTAAATGAATTGTACATGTTTGTTTAGGAATGATGCGCGCTGGTGCACAAAATCCTCCAGCACCTTCATCCAGACTTGAGGGTAAAGCACGTAAAGCGGTGGCAGCAGCAATAGCTCGTGAATACGTGAAAAACCGTCGAAAGTCTTCAAGGAGTTCGTCTGGATCAAGTTCAGGATCCAGTTCAAGTGATTCTGATTCTTCTTCGAGCAGCTCAAGTTCGAGAGATAATAGTCCACCTCCTGCGAGGCGAGGTATATACATTTCATGTGTACAGTAATTATACATAAACTAATATTAATTTCTTTTCTTAGATATTGCTGCTATTGCAATAAAGGCTAAGGCGATTGATGCTCTGAAGGCTGGCACTGAAAAGCGACCTGTAAAAATGACATTTAAAGCAGCTGCGGGTCGCAAAGAGCTAAAGCAAGCAGTAGAAACGAGTAAGAAGCGGCCTGCGTCTCCACCAATAAATGACAAAAACAAAAAGGGCGCCGGGGCTACTTCCAGGCGTGAGGAACTCCTAAAGCAATTGAAAGCAGTGGAAGATGCCATCGCCAAAAAGAGGTCGAAGGTTAATTAGGCGACTACGTGTTTAAGTGTTTTTTACGTAGCGACTAACTAATCCGAATACCTCAGTTCTGTTGAACTGAAGTGGATATTATGGCATACCTTCTCGACAATAGAGAAGTTTCCTAATAAATCTAGTGCGTTCATCTCACTTTTTCTCTGCGCAAGAGTGAATTTAATCCATCGAAACTGTTTTGAGTGGTTGATGCAAGAGCACAAATTTGTTGTCGTTTTATAACAAAATGAAATTACTTAGTTTAGAGAATCGAGAAACCAATTATATTATATAAAACTGGTAAACAATGTATTCTTAAGTTTGTACTCTAATAAGTAACTTACTTGTGCTTCATGTATTGCATATTTCCAAAGTGTATTTTCTTTTTGATGGTAATTTAACTCGTAACGAAATAAAGCAATTTCTAGATAAATTTGTATATTTTTCTGTATGGATTGCATATGGGTGGTAATAATGTAAAATAATAAATGAGTAAAAGTTGAAAACTTAAAACGACAGTGGCTCCTCTGCGGCGTGTGATGTACTACGTCTCAAGCTGATATTTTACGCTCGTCTACTAATTCTATTGTTTATTTCGTGAAGTTTGCGGGTATAAGGGGAGACAGTTTTCAAAACAATCGTCTGCGTTGGAGCAAGGCACCAGTGCCAGTGAGGAGAGTAAGTCGCTGCCGTGTACTACAAGTGTGTGCGTCTCGTGTGACTGTTTTTCTTGTGCAATCACATCATAATCATCCGATATATATATTTGAAAAGCAGAAAATGGATACGGCGACACTACGCGAACAAGTAATGATTAACCAGTTCGTGTCGGCGGCAGGATGTGCTCGTGAACAAGCGAAACAATTGCTTCAAGCGGCACATTGGCAGTTTGAGGTAAATATCACATCGAATTTGTAAACAAACGTGAGAACGAAAATGGCTGCCGCGCCGACTGTATATGAGCTAATGGCTTGTTTGTGTGAGTGAATGTTGTGTATACATATCCCATTTGATGCACAGATTTCGTAAACAACTACAAAATGACCCCCACAATAACAACACACCAGCATTGTTGTCCATGCCGCATGCTCCACGTACTTCCTCTCACTACTATTTCATCATGCTCGGTATTGACTTCCTATTCCCAGTAGCACATAATGCACTGTTTTGGTCAAGGGCCTCAAGGTCAACCCTGATTGAGTTACATGATGGCTTATTAGATTCTCACCGTTTATTCTCGCGTCTATTTTTAAAGCTGCGCATTATCACAAGATGTCATTTGTTTATGTTGTTCTTATTCTAATCTAATCGGACGAATCACATGATAACTCATCTTTATTTTTACTACAATCGTTTACTAGCAAACGTAGTAGTATGCTGATTAATGCACGTTCTTGATTGATATATAATAGAACGTTCCTTTGATTTGATTTCAGACAGCGTTGAGTATATTCTTCCAAGAGGCTGCGATACCTTCGTGTCCGTCAGCACATTTCGGACAGGTATGTTTTTGCTTTGTATTGATTGCGCGTTAATTTAAGATATCAGCTTGTTTATTTTGGTCCGTTTAAACTTTCCTTGTTCGCTAAATAAATAATGTATCTTTTGCGTTATAGTTATTCCGTCTTATAAATTTATTTTTATGTTGAATACCTAAATATAAATATTATTATTTGAAAACATGGATTTTATTGATGTTAATAACAACATGATTTAATTTACAGCAAGTCATGACGCCATGTAACACGCCTGCAACTCCCCCAAATTTTCCCGACACTCTGTTGGCGTTTTCAAAAATGTCAGCGGGAAATAACGGCAATAGCCCGGCTAACACAAACTCATCCACCACACATCAGCATCTTTCGACGGCACAGCAGACGACGCAACAACGATAAGCTAATGAGTCGCCAAATTAAAGGCTTAGACGCTGCATCTGCAAATATGCAGCCAGTACACATCTGTTTTTGGCGTGAGTGGATTGAATGCGTGTATAATGAGTGTAGTTATTGCTGAAGGTTCTTTAAGACAGGAAAACTGCAATTACAAATTATATGTATAAAAGCAAATATAAAAGACATATTTTGCAAAATTTAGATGATATATTAAACAGGGATGCAAGTCTGCCGCCCCAATAGATGAGTTTTCCGGGGCTCGCACTTGCACACAATGGATTGTTGTTATTTGATTGATCCTAATAAGTTGAACAAATAAACTGAACTACATGAATACTATTAGTTTAACTAGATTTAAATCGACTTTATTTGTATATACATTATATAGTAATGAGTTTTTCGTAAACTTAAGCTATACGTAAATGAAGAATGAAAAGCTTTATGTTCAATTGCAAAGTCATAAAACAGACAATGTTAAAAAAGGTGCTTTTTTGTTTTCTTTAATAAGAAGCTAATTTTATTGTATATTACTAGAGGAGAATAATATCCTTTGTGTAAATTTTTGACGAGTGTTGTGTGTGACATTCAAATTTTTCCTCTGGATTGTATTATCAAAGGTCTTAAGTGTATGAGAATGTTGAAAATTGATTCCAGTAAAATAATATGTATATACTGACACATTATGTTAATGAATTTGCATTGCAACCATCTGATATGAATCTTAAGCGCGCAGGTATTGCGTATGTGCGCACCTGCAGCATTGGAAATACACAATTAAAATGTGCATTACTAGGTGTTGTTCCAATTAATTCAATAATATTGATTTTGAAATGTACAAACACTTGAAAACCTTTACAACTTTAAAACACATGAGACAAAGAACAAACAAGTCACATTTATAAAACACGAATTTACTACAGGGTTTTTCATTGTACCTACCTATTATTGATGTGCATGATCAAGAATAAAATCAATCTGCATGGCATCATATGTATTATTACTTATTTTCTTGTTTATAAGGAAATGAACCTGTTTATGCGCTAAACACTCCAACAGTTTTAAAACTTTCTAATTGATAGTAGTACAACAGAAGTCAGTTTTATTCGCAGATGGCGCTGCTGTATGTGCTGCCAATTTGATTTGGCGGATCATTTCTGTTATTAATTTCAGAGATAGTTTGTAATTTTGAATAATGATAGCGATTAATAGCGATCGCAGTTACTATTGAAATATACGGATTTTATAGTCACTTTAGTATGGCTTTAAGATTCGCACGAAAATGTTCGCAGGCGTGAAGTGCGTTATATGCAAGGAAAGCTTTCAAATTCCTTTTTTTGTTTTTTGTTTTTTAAAGGTAATTATTTGAATATATTATAATAATTTCAGTTATGAATTAGTCCTATTTTTAGCTTTTATTACCGGTTAAAATTTCTTCAAAATGGACGACTGCATACTATTTCTTATACTTTTTCTTAACCCTTATTTTAACAATAATTGGCTTAATAGTTTTACTTCTATGTTCAGTTTATTTTGAAATAGTCAATCTTCTAGCACAATTGAAGTTTGGGAAGCAATATCTTCAGCATTTACATGGAGCTGATGCAATATATGCATATGATGAGAGACCGACCAAGTCAATTGTAAATGCTGTTTATTACATTGAAGATACTATAACGCCTACGAAGTTACGACAAGATACAATTGATAACGTCCATTCACATATACTTCGTTTACACCCGCGTTTAAATTGCCAAATAGCACGGTTTCTTGGTTATTTCTTTTTTGTTTATTGCGATGTATGTCCAGATCAATTGGTTACATATTTACCCAATTACAATACTGAAGAAGAATTTCAACAAATTTTAAACGAAAAGTTTACAAGCCCTCTACCTTTAGATGGTACCTATGTATGGGAAATAGCTCTTGGTAGGACCAAACTACTACATGAAAGTGGGAAACATTATTATCCTTTAATTTATCGCTTCCACCATTCAGTGGCGGATGGAGTTTCTTTGATAACATTGCTTATCACTTCCACTGCCAAAAATGGAGTCACGATAATGAAGCATATTTGTAATGACTATAAACTAATGTTTAGCCAACAGAAAAGTTGCGTATCTCTACTTAAAAAAGAAACAATTTCGCCTATCAATAAAGTGAAGAACTTCTTCAATGCAGGGTTTTACTTTAACTATGATATGGTTTCTTACAAAGAGCAAAGAAATGTTTTGCATCGGGATATGATAAACAAAGTATATACAGCGACGAATATAAATATAAACGAAGAGGAATCTAATGACCTTGTTGTCAAGATAAGACGTACAAAAGAAAAGCTACGAGTGTCTTACAATGATGTCTTTCTTGGAGCACTAAGCGCTGCTTTAACCGAACATTTTCAGAAGAACAAACACATAAAACCTATACCTACGGAAATATTAACTGCTAATCCATATTTTCTTCGGGGTGCAGATTTTAGGGAGCTAGTTGAGTTAACAAACGACAAAAAAGTAATAACAAAGTTAGGTAATAAATTTACAGTAGCTTATTTACGTCTTCCAATAAATACAAATTATTTATCGAATCCTTTGGAATTTGTGTGGGCTGTCAACAAAGAAACTACCTTATGTAAAAAGAGTTTAGACTTCCAGGTAAGATTTTACTGAGCACTTGAAAAAATATAACGTTTATGCATTTATATGTAATTATATTTAATTTATATCATTAGTTTAAATAACCTTGGTATATGTTTTAGTTAATTGTTTGGATGTTTAACAACGTAGCAACAATAATGCCGACACTACTTGCCTTACCATTGACAAACTTATTTGATCCAACCGCAATTGTCTCAAATTTATGCCGAATGCCGCCACTTTGTCATTCAAATGGTAGTAGAATTATCGATATGAGTTTGTGGTCCCATCATTTCTTGAATGTGGGAACAACAATTACATCCTGCACTTATCAAAATAAATTACGGTTATCAATTATGATTGATCAAATGTTTATCGAAAAAGAAAATGAAGTACGCGAAATTGTAATTGGATTCATTAGATATGTGAATAAAATCTATGAATTAATATAAAAATTATAAACATTTATAGAACAGCAATAAAAGATGTTTATATCTCTTGATTGATTAATATGTACATACTTGTTAATTATTATTGCAGTGAATACAATGACTTTCACGTTTGTTTTTTTAAATAACACCAAAGTTCAATAACAAACGCATCGCAATTCAATATGCAATTTGATAAAATTGCATAATAGTATGTTAGTAGTTTCTACGTCTGAATATCGGCAACATTTCCCGATTTGCATCTGTCCGCTGGTCAAATATAAGTATAAGTCAGTAGATGAAAAATACTTCGTATGTATATCTCAAATCCATAATTTACCCACCACATTTTTCAATATGGTTAATGGATTTAAAAGTTTATTCTGTCGAGAATCTTTAACAATTCCCTTGTTAATTTATGCTCTTGCAAAGGTAATAATCTCTTATTTAAGTATGTAATTTCAAAATTCATGTTAATTAATTTTTTAGCTGCTTGTACCGATTCAAGTTGAATCAAAACTTACGAAACTGGTTGTTAGACTATTACATATTGGATTAACTATCATCTTGGTGACAGTTTTACTTGTATACTTAATAATATGTGCGTGTTACTTTGAATTAGCGCAATTTGCAGCAAAAATGGTGTTTGGAGCAAACTTCTATGAAGCTTTCGTAGGTGCTGACTTAGTGTGGTCTTATGATAAGCCAGAATCTCGGAGTATTATTCATATTTTATTTTTATTTGAAAATAATCCAGATACACCGAAAAAAATGATGGACTTTTTCACGGATGAGGAATTTCAGTTAAAAGTTGCTGAACATCATCCACGTTTAACAGCTTTGCGTAAACATTTTATGGGATATTGTTACTTTGTTCATTCCAAAGTGGATTTTAAGAGAATTGTGACTTATATTGATGATTATGATACGGATGAAGAGTTTCATCAAAGAATTAATGAAGTTACAGCGCAAAATATGCCATATAACAATGAATTGCTCTGGCAAGTTAAACTTGGACGTAAACCTGTCAAACTTGCAAGTGGAACATTGCAGTATCCGATGATAATGCGATATCATCATAGTATGAGCGATGGAATTACTTTGACTGCATTTCTCTTAACTTCTTATGCAAAAGATGGCATTGATAAGATGAAATTAATATTTGATAAATATTCAAAATGTTTTGCCAGACCAAAAACGCAAAAGCAATCTAGCAGTTTATCAGACATATTTAAAGCATATAAACAATTATTAAACACTAACATTTATTATCATTATAATTTTTTAAAAGAGAACGAAAAGACTAACAGTTTACATCAAAATTTATCAGGAAAAAAGAAAGTCTTTTTCAGTTTGGGTGAAGATGATCATCAATTGCTACAAAGAATCAAGGCTGTGAAACGTGAACTAAATGTTGCCTTTGCTGATGTAATTTTAGGTGCCGTAAGTGCAAGTTTTACTGAATATTTTTCAAAACATGACAACAAATCAAAAGTAATTGTTAATAGAATTTTGTGTAAATATCAACTGATATAATCAATCCATTGTAGAAGCAAGTAACGCAAATATTTTCTACAAATCCATATTTTCTCAAAGCTGCTGAAATGGAGAAAATAATAACAATAAATTCTAAAGGAGAAGCGATAACTTCTATGGGAAATAAATTTTCGCTCGGTCATATTGAACTACCCATAAATCAAGATATGCTCAATCAACCAACTAACTTTGTTAGAGATTTAAATAAGTCAACACACTCCGTCAAAGGAAGTATGGATTTTACAGTTGAGTACGCTAACAACAACAATTAAATCTGAATAACCATTATCATGTTATTTCAGCTGATCTATTGGTTGTTCAATATCGTTGGAACAATTGTACCTAAATGGCTAGCCGAGCCAATTACAAACTTTTTTGATGCAACCGCAATCATTACTAATGTTCCGGGGGTCGACCAAATAAGTTTTCTTAATGGTTGCGTCGCAGAAAACATGTTTGTATGGACGAACCACTACAAGAAAATTGGGGTCACAATTACTTTGTTCTCATACGATAACAAATTTTGTGTCACACTGCATGTGGATTCTGCCATGGTTAAAGACACATCGCATTGTCAGGAATTGTGCGACAATATTATTAAATATATTAATAAGTTATATACAACCGCGTGCGTGGAGATTACTCGATTATAAAGTTATACTTTAATTTATTTAATTAAGACTACACTATTTGGTTGTTTTTGGATATAGAAGTGGTTTGTAACCAATATCTTTATGAAACTCTGTTATAGGTTGTTCCCATCGTTTCTCGTAGTAAATATTCATCAAATATTTAACATTATAAGCGGTGTCAATGGCCCAGGGTATATGATATTTGACGTATAATTGTCTATGTCTGCAATTCAATACGTTATTAATAATTTATTGTTAGATCCCTAGATAGAAATAATATTGTTTGTAAAGTTACTTCGGTTTTAAGCGCATTCCTCCAAATAATGCACCTGATACGCACATGGGTAGTCGTGTTTGTATTGCCTCTACCCATTTAACTGTACATTCGCCTTATAAGAATAAAACGACAAATTATTCGTGCCTTTTGCGAAAAATTTAATATTTTACCCAACATATTTGTAGGCATTTCAAGAACAGCATGAAAGAGGTCATGTACTTCTCGGTAGCGCTGCATTACGTACGCTGACGCAATATCATCAACAAATTGAACCGGTAGCCTTGCGTCTGGAGTCACGTTCTAAAGAATTTATAAACAATAAACGACTTTGCAAACATAACTCACTTACATTTGTTACTAAAAAATCACTGTACATTTTTCCAAGCGTACCCTCAGGCATTGCTTTTAATTTCTCCAGGTTTACAGTTTTAGAGTTAATACGTGGACGTTCTTGAAGAATTTGAATGCCCTCCGGGCATTGTTCCATGTGTTGACGCATATGTTGAATGGCTCCGTATCCTTAAAGATATTTGATGAGTAAGTTAATGTAATTTTGAATAGTTTACAAGTTTACCGGTAGTTTCACCCATCGAGGCAATCATATCACCTCGATGAGGATCATATAAAGCCATCAAACCTGATCCAATGCCCAAGAGCGTCTTTTGAAAGAAATTAGTTTCAATGTGATGCTTTTTATAGTATGCTTCAAAAGTTTCCACGTCTTTATTAATAGTTTCTTGTTGATTTTGATGCATGCATCGTGATATTAAAAACAATCTTGGAACCAGATAATAGCGCAGTACTTTTGTGTGATGATACATCTATAATTAAAACCATTAAATTTAAACTCAATTAATCAAACCCATAACTTTCTAAAAACTAAGTTTAAATTGCGTACTTATGTTTATAGTTTTTATTACATATAGGGAACATATTACATATTATTTACTGGTATTTCGTAACAAATCACAGATATACATATACCTTTATTATAAATATTTTTAATCAAGTTGTATTGTAAATTATTTTAATCAATTTGTATTACTAAATCATTTACGTTATGTTCTTAGAATAAATATAAAAGCGCTTTGGTCAATTTAATAACTGTAAAGAGCATCAAATTATTTTATATACAGGCGCCATTTTTATGGGCAATTGCATTACCAAGGTAAATCCATTTATAGTTTCACACTTTCTTAATGGCACAGTTATGACCAATTGTTATATTGCATTAGTTATTCCTCTGGATACCAATGTTTGAATTTACATACCCATTTTTATAATTAACACATCCATGTATTCAAGCAATAAGCATTCATTAAGAAGTCAATTAAGGTCTTATACCAAAAAAGAAAAATTGGCATTTTAAAAATTGCACCAGGGACTAATTGTTTTTGATGGAAGATTACGTAAGCCTTTGAAACTTTAAAAGCTTCGTGTTTAATATCCTTCACAATGCGTGATGTGTATATTTTTAGTAGTAATTCGTAATGATACAGTCGAATACAATTTTATAAAACGATATTCTATTATATATCCCCAAAAAATGATAAGGCAAGTCTCCAAAGTAATAACTAACTAGCTTCTCGTAAAATATTGCACTGGGATTTAAAATTACACTTAAAAATATTTTGCGCTTTATAAATGATTGCTGTACATAAAATGATACCTCTACGCTTTAATTACGAGTTCAACGGAACTATTTATTGGCTAACTAGCAATTAAATGCTATACAATATCAGCACGGCTTGCTTTATCTGGTAACGCTGTATACGCTGGTGATGGATCCTTCCGCTTAAACGTAACGTAAGTATAAATCAGACTTCCAATAACGCTAATATTAATTCCAATGAAGTTTATCCAAGAGAATATATAATCGCCTCCGATAACCATACCCAAGTAAGTTACACAAATATTTTTCAAACAGCCAATTATTGTGGTGGTTAGCGCAGAATTGTATTGCGTACACAAAATGACGCTATACGTTAATATAAATCCCATGACACAAGATAACAGAAATTGCGTCATAAAGAAAGGATCATCCCAACCCTGATAGTGATACCCCATCTCCAACTCGCCGGTGTAGAAAGCCATGAAAATCGCCGGCAAAAACATGAACAGCGAATTGTAGAACATTACACCATACTTTCCAAGTTCTTTTGAGTCTAGTTTCTTCTTAATGTACACCCCATTGGTTGCAGTGAAAAAGTCATTCAGAAGGACAAACACATATCCCACTAGGTTGAATCCCAGATCATTACTTGCAGCCACAATTGCACCGATTATCATTGTATATACACTAAATTGTACACTGAAGGTAGGTCTTACACCCAGGAGGTAGAATTCTGCTATCATGGTCATCAAAATTGAGAATCTTCTCAGTGCGGTGAACATAGGTAAACTTAGTTCTTTCGTGCCCCCAAGTCCAAAAAGCATGTTTCCCACGTAAATAACAGGTAGCGGCCATATTTTCCCGAAGGTACTTAACTCAAAGTCTGGAAAACTCACAATCCTTAACTTTTTCCCAACAAAGAGAACCATCAATGTGGCAAGCATTTGGCCCAACCCCAGGAACTGCACAGATGGGAACGAATACGACGTCAGGACATTTTTATTGACCACTGTTATCATAAACGATGCAATTCCGTAGAAAAGTGCTGAAGCCACCCTCTTACACAGCTGACTATTTTCTTGGAGACACATCATTTTGAGGTAGTTTTAATTGGACTTATTTCGCAAACCCGCACAAGATTTATCACCACACATATTCACTCGGATCACATCTACGCTTTCCGGTCTAGCATTATCAGCGTTTGCTTAAGCGATTATGAGTCCGCTGCTTTTGTAGCATTACATCATAAAGTGTTCCTGATGTGGCAAGGTTGACCTATACGAATGCACATTGTGAAAATGCACTACTGTTTACTGTATATATTTGTGTGGTATGCAGTTATCTACACCTTCAAAACTCTTATTAACCTTTTAACGTGGAAAACTAACAATTTTCGTGCACATAAAGGTATGTAAACATTGCCTTCTCGAGGCAAACTGTGTCAAAGTTATAACCTCACAATGCCCCCTCAAATCTTCCGATTTGTGCATGCATAAGATTATTATTACCGCCAGAAAATCGGGGTTCTTAATGTAAACTAACAAGAATGTATAATTACACACTGTATTTAGCAATACTTTACCATGTTGTTGAGTACGAAATTAAACTTTTGCACTGACTTTTGATACAATTTTGAGGCATACTATAGGCAACACTCAAAACACATTAAAGGAGCTAGGATTGCCTAACTTGAAGACTATTTGCTATTGTTTGAAAGTATAAAACTAATTCTATAACAATAATAGCAACTTTGAAACTCAATACAATAATAATTATACATTTTAAAAGAATATATAAATAAATAAATTAAAACTTTGACACTAATAATAATTTACTCAAACTTGATTATTTTCATTATAAGTTTTCTTATAATATGAAGAAAAATTTAATTGGGAAGCGTTGCAGAGGGCAAATAACGTAGGAAAATTGTTGAAACTGTTGAAAGATATGGGTATGTAAAATGCATGCGAATCGAACGCATTCCAGCATTCTAAGCCCAATACAAACGATACATTATTCACGAACTGTTTGATATCCATCCGAAGATCTAAGATTCTTTCAAGTCATATTTGCCAAATTTACGTATATAGCATATATTGCCGAGATTGCAGTTTGCGTTCTGAGATTTATCAACTATATCAGTATGTCAAAAGAATTATTAATGCACCGCTTAAATTTCATTCTAAAAAACATGTTCTTCTCGATTGCAAAATCTTGGGTGAGCATAAAGAGTACTGAATTATTAAGCAAAGATGAATATCGGTAGTTGAAGGATGGACGAGTTTCGTTTTTGACGAAAATAATATGTGTCCATTTCGTGCATTGAATTATGCAAATCGAAGATTTTTGGAAGAAATAGGGAAGAGACACGCTTCAAAGGCATTTTTGCTTTTTATAGCTATTTCAGTAAGTACAGGAATGAGAAATGTATAGTAGAACTATATATTAAAATATTAACCATAAGTATTTATAACAAAGTTTAGGTAAGTTTATGTAACAATTAAATAACATTTGTTAGTATTTTTTCCAAAATTGTATAATGAATTATTTTCAAAACGGATAAAGATAAAAATTATAGATATATAAATAAATCCTTAGGAAGAACTAAATAAATAATGCAGAAATGTGGGTAATGAGGTATCATTTCTATGATTGGATGGCAGCGACAGCAAGAAACGTATGTTTTATTGTGTAATTATGCAAAGCGTATTTGTTTTTATGCTTTAATTGAAGTATTTGTCGTTCCGTCAGCGGCGACTCACAGCAGCATGCTTGCTGCTTGACGCTTTGATGTAAATCATAATTATCGTTACATACAAGTTGATGAACTAATTAATAATGGAGCGAGCGAATGGCCGTGCGCCGTACGCAAACGTAGAATGCGGAAAACAGGAGAGGAAAGCTGGAAAACAGGACGAGGATGGGATAGTGATGAACGTTGTTTGTTGTGCAAGCAGCAGGCAGGAGTTTTGCTTATACAGTGCTTCGACGGCGGCGATATTGTGGTCGGAATGACGATCGCCGAGAGACACGTAGCACGTAATATATTTCGACGATGAGACGGCAATATTGCAAGTAATAAAGCGCAATAATAATAATAACGAGCTTGCAACTGGCCCGAGGTCGGCAATCAAGCGTAGGCGGTAATTTCATCTCATCTCAGCCTGCCACCGGGTCGCCCAACACCACTGTCCAGCCAAATTTTATGTCCACACATATTTTTTATCGTCGTAAAATTTTACGTACATAACAAACTGGAATTAATTAATCGTCTGGTTGGCTTTGAAATTCTTCTTGGAAAGAGCAGAAGCAAGGGGTAAGTGAGTAAGAAAACAAGATGCATAAAAACGGCGAACGGCGAATGAAGAAACGTTGGCGGCAAGGCGTGCACACACAAATGTTTTGGGGCCGGTGGTTTACGGCCGCCGCTTTAGCGTGCCCTACCGTGCTGTGCTCTAGGACGAGATGGTTGTGAGATGACCAGCGGTCCGTCCATGACGCCCGCATTAAATATGCATACGCGTTTGCCATCGCCGCAAGAAAGCGCGCGCATTAAATATTTATACAAATTGCCGCATTGCAACTTATTGCCTGGCACACGAAATGTACGTACGTATGTACCGTACTAGAGCCACCCGCCCAAACAACCACCCCTTACACATTCGAACGGCGTTTGCCGGACTAACAAACCTAAACCTGACCGTCTCTTGTAACATTTCAACAACAACAACAACAAGTACACCCAGAAATAAATGGATAAGGCATAAACTAACTTCCAAGGGGCAGCAGCAGGCAATAATTTTGTGAAATGAAATTCCAAAGTGTTAAACTCTCATCGAAGAAAGTCAATGTCTTAAACGGGAAAATAACAAACTTGGTTGAATGTGATTGGCATTGTTAAGCTAAATTATAAAGCATCGTCGTGTTTCTCTACATGATTAGCATGTCGTTTCAACATGTAAATACACGGATTATGTCCTCATGTCTTCGTTAATTCTTAATCAATGCGCAGTAACTTCTTATAAAAGAAGGAAACTAAACTAAACTAAACAATTTGTAACCCAGCCAAGGTTATTTGACTCTTTTAATAGTTAAGGTTTATTTTTAGGTTATGAAAGAAACAACTATTTTTCTAATTGCTTGTAAACTTATTGTTAAATAAAAAGAAATACAATATAGTGAATAATTGATGCGTATGTCAATGCGACTACGACGGATAACAGTTACCAGGATAATAGTTGGCAGCACTGCATGCATGTGCATGTCCGTTTATTATGTGTTTTGAAGTTGAACAAACTGATCGGTTGCATGCAAATTTTTCAACGTGCATGCAAAGGAAATTATAGCCTATTACTGCTTTGCAAATTGTTTTTGTAGCTGCTTGATGCACGCGTCAATACCGTCATCATTTATAGATCTGCTTGGCAGCGCTCGGCTGTTATTTGCGCAATCGATACTGGCATAACATCACGCTGCGAAATACAAAATGCAAAAGTCTGTTGCAACATCGCACGGATGATTGACAGTAATAAAAGCATATGAATATCAGCTCTGGTGTAGGAAGAAAATTGAATGAAATGAAGATGCAAATTAGAATGCGGCACGTCCGTGAAGCAATTTGGCATGCATTTATTCGGCCGGTTTGGCAAATGGGCAAATGAGCAGGAATTGAGAGGGTGGAACGCGCCAACCACGTGCAGGTTGCGCGAATAAAAGAACGACATAAAAAGTGGCCGAAGTCGAGACCCTTCTTCGGAGGTGAGCCAAGGATCCAAGGAGCCAAGGAGCGGCTGGCGTCTCGCAATAACACTTACGCCGGGAAATTGTGCGCTATTGAAAAATCTCATTTCTGCGTTTGCCGGGCGCGATCGGCGATTGGGCCGCAAACACATTTCGCCTTCAAATAGTTGCACGCTTCTGCTCCTGTACTTCTTCTTTTTTCGTTTCCTTTCGTCTTGACGCAGAGAAGACTTACAGAAGATACTGGTGCATTGCATTGTGGTCGAACTCCAGGGAAATCAGTCCGACGTCGAATCTTCACTTATGTTTCGTTTATATGGTGAAGTATTCCTCTCGTGCTGTGCTCAAAAGCTTTCTTCTGCGCCCATTTACTGCTTTGCTGCTGTCTTTCCTGCCCGAATACGAAACAAATAGATATTGAAATTCACCTTCAACAAGGAATAATGTCTAATAAACTAATAAAACTCTCAAATTTATAAGATTTTGACTTTGTAGTGAATTTTTGAGTCTAAGTCTTAAGAAAGGTGAGGGATTAAAGATGGGTGCTCGCTAAGTAATAACTTTAAGTTACCGTTGGTTGATATTTGGAAAATCCTATCAAGCAGGGGGCTGTAATCGAATCGGCTGAAGCTCATAGACCATGAATAGGAATAACAGTGATCCAAAAACGATTACAGCTGCCAAAAATGAGCATCAATGGGATCCCCTTGAGGTAACATTCACCACCACCCGTCACAGACGCCAAGAGGAAGGGGCGAAGGAAGCAAGGAGATAATTCATTGCGCCCCGACTAGAGTGAAGTGGTACGTTTGGGAAATGTTCGATATTTATTTAAATTACATCGACAAATGCTATTATTATGCGATATTTGTATACGGAAAACAAGCGCAAATAATCAAACAATCAAATTGAATTACGAGCGTAAATCTTTAAGTTAATATTGAACCTTTGAATCATCAGTTTTTCGCTGCTTTCGAATTTAAACACATTTAAACACAATTGGCGCACAAGTTAATGTAAAATGCACATACGGGCAGTGTTTGTACTTTGCGCGATCGAGAAATCAAGGATTAATATATGTACATGATGATTGTGCTTAACAAAACCAATCACCGTTTATAATTACATTGGATACTCACTCATTCGTGCATGTGCATCGGGCAGGAGCTGATTGTTAGTCAACATTCAAAAGCATGCACGGTTTTCGTCAGCGCGCGTTTGGCATTAATGCGATTTATTGGAAATTCATTGGAAATTCAATTGAGTGCTTAAATTATAACTCAATTTCAACCATTTTCTTCTGATTGGCAATTGCGTCAGTATAACTCATTGTCAAACCATTACTTGATATTATTTCATATCAAGATTTGAATGTGTAATAGCTTAGAAGAAATGCAATGAAATGTTTTTTTTTATCCCAGAGTGCTGTGGATTTATAGATAGATCTAACAATAAGCCTGAAGGGTAACGGGTGTTTAATACCCATGCAGATCTAAGCTGCATAATGCGCTTCGGGGTTTACCTTGGACTCTCTTAATGCTTTCGGCTTTCAGTTGGAAGACACAAGGAGAAGCGGGCGCTCCTCTATATATAAAAAAACAACGAAAGTAGAAAGGTTTACATGTAGTTAATTTAAATTTTATTTGTCGTTCAAACACAAAAATGTTTAATAGTAGACTTTACCAAAATCATTGGAATACTAGAACAAAAAGTTGTTTTGTCTAATATGAGGTTTACCATTTAAAAGTGAGGTGAAATTTCGGAAAAAGTCCAACTTTAAAGACAAATATCTCGCGTTCTATGGCAAATATTGGAAAACTGTTTTTGGTTTTATAATCTGCGTGGTTTGAAGTTTCTTTTGTACCAAAATCATGGGAATACTACACTAAAAGTTTTTTGCCTAATATGAGGTTTGGCCAAATTTCTCTAGAATTTCACAAATATGCAAATATCTCTTGACCTATTCATGATAGCAATTCAGCATGGGCATTATTCGATTCTGAATCAAATTTTACACAACATAAGTGGTTAAACCATATACTTACCGTAATTATAAGCGGAGTTAAGAAAATTTCATAATCTCTTATTTTTGGTAGAAACAAAATTCATGTGTTTAATTTTAAATATCTCTTGAACCGCAAAAGATAGAATTTTCACGTACAGCTCATTGGATTCCGAATTGAATTTTACATAAAATAAGTGGTTGAACTAACAATTTGCCTTACTTCTGTACAGAGATATTAAGGTTTGAAAATATCATAATTTTCAAACAAAAATCTAAATTTTGATGAAACCTTCAACTTTAATGTCGAATATCTTGCGTTCTATGGCGAATATTCTAAAACCGTTTGCAGTTTTGTAATCTGCGTGGATTGAACTTTCTTCTGGTACTAAAATCATTGGAATACTATTTTGGAAAAGTGGCATTAAAGTCGAATATCTTGCGTTCTATGGCAAATATTCTGAAACTGTTTTTAGTTTTGTAATCTGCGTGGTTCAGAGGCAGATTTACCTATAGGCTTGATGGGCTATAGCGTGAGGTGGGTTATTTTTTGGGACGGCAAATTTCCTTTCTTAACCTAATGCACTTTTTTTGCATGCAGGGGTGGCAAACTTTTGATAATCTATGCAAATTTTTAATAGCCTATGGGCGGCAAAATTGTGAATCCGCCTCTGCGTTAACTAAGTTTTTATGGTTTCGGCAACGCGTGTAGAGCTAGAGGCAGAGCTAGAAGCCTTTTGTTTCTTGAGGAGCGAAGACAAACCGGGAGGAAAGTAATTAACGATTTTCATAAAAGAGCTTAAAGTTTCGCTAAGAAGCAGCGCACACGGAGTATGAAACCGCAAGAAATGCTCACTCTGCGTCAGCGGCGGCCTTGGAGGTGGTGGTGGTGGCTGTGGAGTGGCGTAAGATTTACGAACCCTTTGCAACCCTTGCGCGACTTTCGTTCGCATCTTCTTCGAAATGTTCGTTCGTGGGTGACGCTTTGGTTTTCGTTCGTGAAGCAACGCACAATGCGAAATTATATATTAAATATTACTCACCTAATCTGTGGCTTACTTCTAATAACGACGACAGTCCAATTATTACGAGCGGCGCAAACGACGCAAACAGCGCTGGCTTTTAAGCTCTTGGGCTTCGTTCATTACCATCATCATCACCATAAGGGTTGCCTTCTTGCAAGTATGTACTCTGAAAACTGAGAACACACATGTAATTAAGTCTATGATAAAGTATATGGAATTGCCTATATTAACTTTTTCTTTAATATTACTTTAAGACTACATCATTTATAGTTTTGGCTATGAAAAGTTATAGCACTATTTCTACTCTACTTCACCTTGAGTTATAGTTGAGTGGAGTTGAGATTTCGGATTTAAAGTACTTTTTACGACAAACAGTAAAATTATTATTATTCCTGGGCCATCTGAAGCAAGAAGTATTCAATCTTCTGGCAGGGGAAATCTTCATCGGCAATTAGCTTTTGTTAACGTCCCAGCCGCCTTGGGAAGGTCGGTGTTTACACATTTCTTGAGATCCCGAGTCTTGCGCTTGTGATATGTTTTCGGAAGATTTGTGTGCCAGTCAAGTGCGATGACGACGACGTCGAGGTGTTCGCTCGGCGGGTCGACCGATGCCGCTGAATTATAGAGTAGCTCGGTGCATACTGCATGAGCCAGCTAAACGTGTGACGGTTAAACAGCGCGCCGCCAAGACAACCGGCGATCAAGTTGTTTTCCTATCAAGATGTGCTAAGAAAAAACCAAGGAGTTATCTACTTAAACTCAATTTAACTTCACGCAAGTTCTTTTTTCTCTTGGTTTTCAAATGTATGATGAATTATTATCAATATAATTGTAATTACAGTAATAATACTGTACGCTGATGAGCATGCAAATGCTAATTACAGTATGATTATGATTAGCCCCCTATCGGCTAAGCCTGCGGACTTATGAGCTTTGGTAGCATTGAATGTGTGTTTGGCTTAAGCTCGCATTGCATTCTGTTAAGCTTAGTGATCCGTCATATGTATGTCTCTACAAAGATGTAAATATAAACAATTACTCACCCTACAGTCACAATATTGTTTAGGTCTTGGAATTGCTGTAAAATTTCCATTCTATTAGACGAAGACTGTGTGTTCTGACTACACTACAATTGAGTGTATTTTTAGATTCTAATAGATTGGTGATTGCGTCGTGATTGCGTTGAAAATCAAATATCATAACATTTGTGGTCGCTGTCTCTTCCTGCTAGCCCATATCGGGCGAGATGGGGGGCAGGTACGATTCACGGAAGCGGAAAGTTCGTTCCGGTTCCCGGAAATGAGCGACGAGTGTAAGCCATTGTGCACACAAGCGCATATCAAACAAATACATCACTTTTATGCGATTGCTACAGGACGATTCAATGCGTTGACGCTGGAAACGTACGCATGTTACGATGATGCCTGTATGGTAACAACAACACGGCGTAATTCAGTGGCAGTCTCAGTGAAATAACACGTAATATTATGGCAAGCATCATCGAAGCAAGCGCAAGCTGTGTTGTTGTTGTTGTTGATGGTCAAGCGCGGCACGCACGCGACTGGGAAACACATCAAACACCCCCAAAAACTAATTACATCACAAATTATTCATATTTGAATTGTGGCATCTTCTTAAATAGCTTTCCAACTATATAGTGCCTGGCTCAACGAATGGAAAGAAGATGATATAGGACCATGTTTAATTCATCCTAGCGGCTTTAAGCGAATGAAAATTGTTTGGTTTTGAAATGTAGGCAACACACTTCTCTACCTTTTAATACAATTTCCACATTCAGAGTTAATCTCAATTGTTTGCAGAATTATTTAAGAATATCTACTTATGGGGTTCTTCCATTCTGCTGTAGGTATAATATGTTAACCTGATAAGTAATGTAGGCAAACGATGAATAAGTAATAATATTTGTGATTTGAGTAAATTTGCGCTACGAGAAAACGTAATTAATATCATACATTATGATTGCTGCGTGGCGTACGCCTTGCGAACGTACGGCTGTGAATAAAATAATATCTTCAAACATCTTGAGCGCATACATCAATCCATCCGAACGTATAATAGTGGGTAATACAGCGCCTGGCGTCTCCTTCAAGAGGCTGGCATTCATCTCAGCGCAGCGAATGTAGGAAGACAAACAGGAAATTCAAAGGCGGTTAATATTAAAGTTACATAACTACGTTTCATCTAATAATATTACTTGTAAGCTAACAATTTCATGAAAGAATGCAAAAGGAGCATGACATTTTGTTTTCGGAAAGTATTAGACGCCCAGACGCGTTTGTGCCCCGCATAAAGCTTTGAGTTTAAATAAAGTTGGCGAAAATTAACTGCAAAGCAACAAAGCAAATCATTTCTAGCTTTGTTCTTGCAGTTGCCGAGCGTCGGGCGCTCGAGGGAGGCATAAACCGCCCCAGGCATAATCTATAGAGAGATGGGAAAGGGTTGTGCGTTATGATTGCTAGCATTAATATTTAACCGGCTAATTAATGCAAGAAATTACCTATTATGTGTATGTATGATTCGTACCGCAGGAATTATTGCGCTCCTTGCCCCTAACCTGTGATATATCCTGACACTTCTATGATAAATATGCAACCTTTTTGACATTGCACAATAAATACTTACAGGATAAGCCATTATCTAAATTGCTGCTTAATATCTCATAACAAATCCGATTTTGCTATTTAATGCCAATCAAGATTAATTAGTGATTATTAATATTTGGAGTCATACTTTATAGTTTTCGTGTTTTTTCTTAAACGTCGTCAGTTTGCACGTGAGCAAGGAGCTTACATACAAGGACCGCGTACATGCGTGTGAGTGCGGGTGGCCCTGCAGCAATGGCAATAGCAATAGCGGTGGCAGTGACGGCGGCAGTGGCGGTGGCGGCAGGCAGACGTCCTGCAGTAACAACGGAGATGGCGCCTGCGTTACGCTGAGCGCCAATCTGTGCGGCGCGATTGTAGTTGCGTCATTGTTAGAACCCGCCCGATCTATTATTCATGCGAGGGTGGCTTGCCGAGGGTGGCTGCAGCCGCCTCCATTCAACGTGCATTGCTACCCCGCACACATCCATGCCGCTACGCTTCCAGCCGTTCCATTCGCGCATATCGCTTTTCGCGCTCTCCACTTCATCTCGCGGATACCGAACAGCACAGCACAGCACAGAACAGAGCAGAACGGAATGGAATGGAATGGAAATTCGCATACAGGAGGGGAAATTTTCCAAGCAACACTGACGACTGCTTATACATCGCGCAATCCATCCATATGTGCAGAGATAAATGCGTTTTCACTTTATTTGCTTTCGCTCGCGCGCATCGCTTCTCTCGGCAGTCTTGTAATTAGTTATATTTCTACATCCGTGTGGGTTTGTTCTAATTAACTGCCGCTTAATTTAGTAAATTTTGCGGGTTTTATTTAACTTTGATTTATTCCATCCTATTACAACTTTTTGATATGTTACTTGCACTTATGTACGTACCTATATTCCACAAACAAGGATGTACAATTCAAATTAAATCAAAAATGGTTGTGTTTTATTTTACAAGACTGCGTAGAAGATAGATTGGCTGCAAGTCATATGTCATCAACGAAATGTGATTGTTGTTATATATCACGCCTGGCATGAGTTGGGGCGCAAGGATGGACTGCAGGTCAACACTAGTGCTGCCACCCATCCACGTGCGATTCCGGCGGCATAAATTTACGCCGCTTGACGTCGGGACACAACCCTGACGCGAGGGTTAATTTACAGTGGTAATCAGTTGACTGGACGATGATTAAGTGTATGAATATCAGATTGAGTACGAAATTGCTTATTTGCATCCGGGTGTCCTTGTGATCCACCTACAAGAACGTCAACAGGACGAATGGTTAGGTCCATCCTGTTGGAATAAATCTATATTATGCATAAAGAAAACATTAAATACGCAGAATGCATTTGCATTTAACGATTATAAGATTATTCATCCATTAAACAAAACATACATTATTGACAGACTGCAAACAAAACAAACAAAAGCGACAAAAAATGATTAGTTTTTCTTCCAGTAAATGAACGTTGCAAGAAGAAAATAAACTACTTTGAACTGTTGGGTGCACAAGAGTCAAGAAACCAAACTACTTTAAAATAATTAGGAGCGTGATTGGCAGAAGGAAAAAAGACAAGTCAGGCTACCAGGCGATCTCCCATCGGGGGCGGCGGCGCTGTCCTCGTAGCTGTCACCCGAGTCGCGACCCCTCGTTACTCTTACTTACTTCCATCGCTGGCACTTGATCAAACTTCGAACTGCTTGCTGATTCTTGCAAACTTGCTCTGAAATGAGGTTGCAGCATCTCAGACCAAACTCGAGCCAGACAAGGAGCGTGAATGCAGCGTCAATTGAATGTTGAACACTTTTCTTATTGTTTGAGAAAAGGAAGAGACCGGATAAGAGGGCGCCAGTTCATCAGATGACAAATGACGAGGCTAAATGAACACGCGAACAGACAGTACACATCAGTGCAGTGATTGAAAATAAGATTTGAACATTTTAAATATAAAATTCTAGCGTTTTATGACTTTTATCCTGAGGTGGGAAGTTAATTCTGCGTGGAAGAGACAAGAGCTGCGAAGTGACGGTGTACGCACAGCCGCAACGCCACCAGCGTCTTAGATATTCATGGCGAAGAACAACTTAACTAGTAAATTAAGAAATTAACGTATTCCCACTTGTATGGTTTATTGTGGCTTTACTTATTCAGAGCGCAGCCAGCAGCAAGCGCGTCCTGCCGGGAGCCATACATTCTAGATTAGCCCACCAAAAAGCAGCCAGCTCAGGAAGAAGCTCTGCTGGCCAAACAGTTCGTTCGTGAAATGTCATGGTATTTGTGTTCTTTCATTCCCTGGATTCTTTGACTTGTTCGAAGGCAATCTTTTCACAGCGATTTTTATTTCTTGCTAAAGTCCGGTTAAACATGCCAAAGTCCAAGACCAAGTTTCGATTGATTGGACGTTTAATTAACTCCGATAATTACATGGATTATTTCCCATTAACAAGAACCGACGTGACCTTTGTTTAATCCAAGCATATTCTAATTAGTTTTGTTTCTTTTTCACTTTCTAGCATTTCCAATAAGACAAATTAAATTTACTGTGTAAGTAACGTGTGTTTGCCTTATTGTTTGATCTTTTGCTGCGAGCTGCAAGCTTAAATGAAGTAAAAGGAAGCTGTAATCCCGCTTCGCGGAGCTTCGGCGCAAAGACGTTGCTGTCTTATGTCTTGCTTGCATCATAGGAAACCAAGTAAGCAAGTAAGTAACTAAGTGAAGCATAAGTAAGCCGCCTCGCGTAATCCGTAGTAAACGGCAGCGCTCATCTAGGATTAAGGTGTTCTGATTAATTTCACTCTTATTAAGTTCATGTACCGCCGCCGCCAGTGTGTTATTGCAGGATCAATTATTTACGAGGCAAACCACGCATGTGAAGAGCATTAAGCAGCGTTAGTATGTTATGTCAAAAAGTACCTCAAGATGTGGAAGAAGACAAGTGCTCAAGTGTTCAGATTTCGTCGGAACGCATCTTGGAGAAATTATTTTCTTCGGCGAGATTTAGTTCTGTGTCGCCGGGCTAACTGAGTAATAATTAACCAGTAAGTTGCTGCATTATGAATGTAGAAAGGCGACAAGATGTCCTCAGGGGGACGCAGAGTGTGCAACAGCCAACCCTTTTGCATTTCATATTGTTCAGACGCCTTTTCTTTCAGACCGTCGTCTTCTTCTTGAATGCTTCTTAATAACAGAGCGCACGTTTCAACTTTTTCGCATAAAAACCTAAAAAAAGGCAACTTTGTAAGGTGTGTTGCCTAAAGTGCAGACACAAATAAAATTTGAATACTTTTAATAAATAAGAAATATTTGCGAATGGAAAGGCGCATAAAACATTACGACAAATGGCAATAAAGAAGATTAATTCTTAATGAGGTTAGATCAGATGGTATGTTTAAAATTAGTGTAAATCAAAGGGCACGGGCCTCCTTGGGGAGTCGGCTCTCGCATCGCGCAATTTCAGCATCCATGTCTCGGTGTTGCTGATATAATGTCTGTTTGCATGCACGCTGCTGCAGCATGCTATTGAACTGTGTAGACAAATGTGCAGGGCATTGCAGGGCCATCAGTGTGTATTCCTGCGGGAACCGATGGTAGTGCATTATCAAATTACCGCGCCCGTCCGCCCCCCTAGTTTTCTGTTAATCTGTTTTCAATGAACCCTCTTCCGCCCATTGCCGCCAGCATCAACAGCACACGACCCTCGAAATCTATCTTAAACTGTGATACACATATCATTGTTACTTCTGATATCATGTTCTGCATAAATCTTGAATAAAACTAAAGAAAAACAACATAATTTCGAAAAATAATTTGCTTCGTGTTTCTTGTACTTTCTAAGAATTAATTCTTGTTGATGTCGTGAGACTAAGAGCGGCAAAGCGCAGACTTTATGACTCACTTAAACCGCTGAAAATTAAAAACACAATTTCACCACCTCAGACGCTCTCCAGCAGGCGACTCACGCCACCCTGTTTTATAGACTTTATGAACGGCAAAGAAAAAACAAGAAATTACCAACAAGCGTTGCGCTTGCGCAAAGAAAGAAAATGAAAAAATTAATGCGCTTATTTATAACACGTGAGGGACGCCGTTTCATCGTCGAGCCAGCGACTAATTGTGCGTTAATTTCTCGCGATCACGATTTGTTCGGTTTGAAGTGCGTTGATGGACGTGTCTTGTCTTTGTCTTTGTTTTTGTGCAGTGGTGGAACTGCCAGCAGGGGATGCGGCAATGAAAGAAAAAGCCCCGGATTAGCGAGCTTTTATTCATTGTAAAATTGACTAGAAAATCGCCACCCTTGGGCATGCACCCCTTTGGTCCGCATCCACTTGAGTGCTGCGTGAAGCGACAAGTAGCCACTATTCAAGTAACCCCTTTATCGAAATTGTAAATCCACCCCTTCCCAGCCCTGCACTGCGCGCTCGGTACACACAGCTTTGAGTTCATTACAGGGCGGCTTTCATATTTGTTTACTTAGTTGCCAGCAGAAAACACTTGAAATTAGTGGAAAACAAAGAGTGATAAAAGAGTAGTAAACTCTCACGGAACAGGCGAACTTCAAAATGGGCATTAGCACAACTTTATTGACAGGTCAGAAGGGAGCGATGCTCTTGCATTATGTATACGGCGCTGGCAGGAGAAGACCACGTGTAGGCAAGGTTTTAGCACATTTCAATCACGTTCCCGATTCATAACCATGTCGTCGACACTTTGGCCCGTCCGGCGCGCGTCAATCTGTCCCCTGGCTGGAAAATTTGTTGTCAGCTTGTCACTTTGCTTGTTACCTATGTTCTGCTCTTTTGTCGTTTTGCTTGGCGTTGCTTTGTTTTGTTTGTAGGAACTCGGGCAGAAAGTCAACTTGTCCATATTGTAAGTATATAATTGTCAGGAAGAATAAGGGATGGAAAAATCATTGGTACGAAAATCATAGCCGCTGCTCGCTCATGTATTCTTGATGCCCTGCGGCCGATGGCATTGACTGCGACTGTGACTGTGGCTGCGGCCTGGCCTGACGGGAAGGATGACGGTCTAAATGAGTCGACAAGGGCCCTGAAATGCTTTTTCGATGCTCGATGGCACCGATTTGTTTGTTTGCCTCTCGGCCAAAAGCAAGCAGACCTGTCGTCCTGTCGCCCCAGTAGCAACCAAATGTCATTGGAGCCTTTTTTCAATTTTGTCACGCGTGACAACCATCCGAGAAGGGTTTCATCCAAATCTGAATCCAAATCTGTCGCATCCAAGAAAAACACAAAGAATTTTCTGTTTTTCAGAAGTATGATTGCCAATTATGTCGGCAAATATACCAAGAGTTTTCTGTAATTTTTCTTGCCTTGATGCACAAAGAGAGGCGATTCTTTATGTCTTGGCCTTCTTTGCTCTTTGCTTTTGCATGTTTGGTCGTTTGCTTTGACGTTTTGATCTCGACGATCGTGAATACAATGAATGCGCGGTCCCTGAACGCCAGCGCTAATCGTTCGCTCATATTTGTATATAATTTGTCCATAGAAAAGCCACGGCGCAAGGCCCCCTTGAGCGCACCAGTCTGCCAGCCGGGCGAGACACAAAAAGCGTATTGCTACTTATGTGCTTCCTTTGCTTTTGATACTACGATATGATACAGCATGCGAAGGGCACAGATCGCTTACAATGCGCAATAGTGACAGATACACGACTCGCCTTGGCAAGCGCAAGCTTCCCTCGCTGCCATCATGTAACATATTTGCATGCATTCATCCACCCTGAATACGCTCGCAGTGTTTGTTTATACGTACCATATGTAGTGAATATGTAAGTGCTTACGCATGAACACACTCCAGTAACAATACAAATGCAAGTAGGTACACGCAATACCAGAGAGAAATCTCAAATCTCAAAGACAGACTGAACTAGGGTCAAAAATGAGTAAAACTTTGCATAAGATTTGCTGTATATTCCTATGAAATTATTAGAAGAATATTACAGGCAAGTTTACTCTTATTGATGCATATTTGTGCGTATATGGGGTGTATTTCCGCCGGTAAACTACACTCGAGGTGCGCACTTCCGCAGGCAACAAGCACTTTATCTTCAGTGTTTCGCCCCCGCACAGAGACGACACGCAAACGGGGAAACATATCAGCGAAATATGTGCTTGTGTAAAAGAACGAGCGTACAGGTGTCCCCTATGCGTTTTACTTGCTAAATAAACACGTCGTATATCAACTCACCCTTAAAGACATGCATCGAAAAGCCTCTTTGCGTCCTGGAACTACGTACATACACGTGCGCACTTGAAAAACTTTGCTAGTTTTCCCACACACACACTGTTGCACTCATGCAATGTTGGTTGCGTACGTTGATTTTCCGTAAATGTAAGCAAATGTAGATTCAATGTCTTTCTATCCTAGAAATCAATTTTCATTGAGTGATTGATCCATTGCTCATACACCTACAATGTACATAAGTTAAACAAATTTAAATTTAGTAATTTTTGTAACTTTATTTGCAAATAAATACGTTTCATAAATAATTTTGTTGATAAACAATGTACAAACAAATGGCTTAAATTAATTAACATCAAGATTTATTTACTCTTAATTGTTATCAGTATTGTACAAGAGGTTTCACTACGATCAACCGTTTGACTTGACTTGACTTGGAATTGATTCAACTGAATTGAAAAACAATAAACTAACTGAGCATCTGGTTGTAAATTGAGTTAATTGATCGTGTGAATGAGTGAATAGTGATATCTAAGTATCATTACCAATATTCATTAGTATTTAATCATATGTACAAGTGTCTGTTTCCACCACTGCTTCATCTCTTAATTTATTAATCAATCAATCATGGTTTTTCTTTCATTATTTACAATAAACTTTAATAAAACAAATTAATATACTTATGTAATTTCAGGGTTGTACTTGAAATTTGTCAATTTGTTCGTAGATATGTTTTGTTTACCCTGTTTCAACATAAAATACTGAAAGGTTACTTTATTGAGCACTTTTATTGCTTGTTCTTTATTTAGTGTTGCAAGTAATTTTTAAATTTAATTTATTATTATTTAAACAATATTTACATATGTTTGTATGTTGTTTTAACCTCCAAATTATTGCACTTTTTTGTAATTATTAACTAAAAAAAGAAATAAATGAATGAAGTTCATCATCTATTATTAATTTGTATTTCTTTGGTTTGGTTTTTCTCTTGGTAGGTATCTGGTTTCAGTGAGTGACTAGAATGATGACTAGAATTAAAGAAGGTATTATTCTAAATAGAGATATGTACACGTTAAATTAATGACTATTTGTTCATGAAATTAGAGAGAACGAGAGGAGAAAGCGTCTCATTCGCGTTTTCTTGGTGCGCCCCGCTCGGAACGACAACGGCAAGAGATAGTCTTGGCTTGATGTAAAAGTGTGATAGTGATAGTCACGATTACTTGCTTATTAATAATTAATGCTTACTTGACTATTTATTATATTCGTTTGAAACGCGGCCAGCGTCTGTTTTTTCTTTGTATTATTTGCTTTTTATTTATTTATAACCTCGTGAATTATTTATAATATATTTATAATATTTATATTTGTTCATTCGTTCCATTCGCCTCGAAATGCGCGCATTCACACATCATCTGTGTTTTGTATAAAAATTGTACTAATAAATGACATTCTCTTCCCTACGATAATTGTCACTGTATGAAGTGTTACTTAAGTTACCAGAGTTTGTTGTTCTTTGTATGTACATTGAGCAAGCCTTATGCCATGGCTTGTTGCCGAATTTCAGTGGTGACGCTTGAGCTATGAGTAGTTTCTCACTGGAAAACACCGAAATTAAGATCTGGTCAGTGCTGCGCGGCGAACTTCATGCGTTTCTGCTTCTGTCTCTGGTTGCAGAACCAAACGCGCACGACGTTTTTCTTCAGATCGAGCTTCTCGGCGATCGCGGCGATTTTCTCGCCGGAGGGTCGCGGCTGCACGGCGAAGTAAGCTTCCAAGGAGCGCTTTTCCGGGGCGGCGATTGAGGTGCGTTTGCGTTTCTTTTCACCGGCGGGCAGCACACTCGGGGCGTCGGGGTCGCGATGCTTGTTCTTTGCTTGCGCTTCGGCTTCTTCGAGCCACGCTTGCAGAATAGGTTTAAGGGCTATCATGTTGTTGTGCGACAGGGTGAGCGACTCAAAACGGCATATCGTCGATTGAGAAAGCGCCCCGACGCCTGGCAGCTTCAGGTTGGCAAGAGCTTTACCCACGTCTGCCTGGGTGACTCCCAGTTTTATCCGACGCTGCTTGAACCGCTCGGCGAAGGCTTCCAGCTCCCGGGGGTCCGTGTCGGCGTCAGGGTGCAGTCCAGCGACAGCCGCCGCTGCTGCAGCCGCTGCCATGGCGCTTGGGTGATGGGCCGCAGGATGACCTCCATGATGCCCTGGATGGTGACCTGGTGCACTATGCCCTGACAAAGGTCCTCCGTGATGATGATGGTTCATAACGTGGTTCATCCCATATGAGTGCATATGACTTGGCGTTTCGGACATTGGCGTGAGGGTGGTCATAGACGAGGTGGAAATTGGGTCAAGCCCTATATCTAAGCCGTCCATGTGCCCCATCTGAAAGAAATGCCCAAATTATACCTTAGTTTGATGATACTTTTATTAATCCAATCAAAGATTAATTAAATAAATTGATAGATAAGCTGTAAAAACCCTTAGTTTTTCCTTGAAAAAATGATATACGATTTGAATTTAGATTGATTGAAGCAAAGTACGAAGTAAACACGCACACTCATTAAATATAGAAAGATATCATCAGTCGCGAGCGCGAGCGCCGATTCACAGTTTGTTGTGTTTCGTGGTAGAAACATCTCTACTTTTTGTGATTGATTATTTCACTTCTTACTTTAACCGTATACGTTTTGTTTTATTCCTGATTGCGACGCAAAATAAACCGAAACCCCAAAACCAAAATACAATTTGAATTTAATTAAATTTGCGTAAACAAAAAGAGCGGTATTGACAATAAAAAATAATATTGCAATAAATCAGACGAATGTCGAATAGAAAATATTATACAATAATTCAAACCGAACTTGCCAATGCAATATTTAAATAACAAGCCACTTAAATGCACCACAGAACAAATACCAGAGATATTTGCACGTTAAAAATATAAATAAAGCGCACGGGAATTGAACAAAAAAGAGTGAAAAATAATTGCATTTCATTTGTCATGGAACAAAGAGCATTTCACAAAAGCCCTGGAAAATATAACAACAATACCTATGTATGTTCGACTGAATATAATAAAAATACGCAGCCGAAATCAAACAAAAGCGAACACAATATTCATTCATATATGAATTTTTGTTTATATTAAGCCGAATTTATTTATACAGCAAAACCTCGTATTGGGCCACGCATGTTGGAAGAGCAATTAATTTGGTCAATTGTAACAAATGAGACTGGCTTGTGCTGCTACAAGTGCTGGCGAACGATTGTCCCATAATTTTAGTTGTGGCGTGCACAAAATCAACAAATACAAATAAAACTGAACAATTGCTGTATCGCTGGTCGCCTATGTTCCAGGGGCGCATACCTTTAGTACATAGTCCATTGTCAAGCATGTTTATTTTTAATCTACATGAAATAATTTTTATTTTGTTTGGTTTTCTCGAGTAAACTAACTAACCCCTTAACCCTAACCTGTGTTTTGTTTTAAACTGTTTTTCCTTCCATTCTGGGGATACAAAAGCAAAGAATACAATAAATATCATCATTCACCCCCTTTTCTATCGACTACCTAATGCAATGCGCTGAAAAGCCGTAAAACTGCTTGGAAAATGGAATTTTTTATTGTATTATAATTCGGCGTATTGACTGCTCGGCCCATCTGGTGGCGTTCTATACGTGCTGTGCATTCCAATGATTCAACATGTCCCCACAGCCACATATTTCATCATTAGTCGCACACATTGGTGTAAAGTGGTCATTTGATAAACAGAGCCGGCAAAAATCGACTCGACGTCTTCGTCCGATAGAAAACGCATGAGGGCACGGAGACGGCTCCCCGGGGAAATGTTATATGTGACCTGGGGGCCCCGCGGGCTCCTGCTCTCCGGTTCCAGCTCTCGTTTGTCAAACATTGCCAGTCACCATCGCCAGTACATGTGCTTGTTTTGCGTCCCACACGCACGTTTTGTTTTCAAGTATTTTCTGTTTATCCTGGACGCACATAAGTTGGCTGGCTGTTATACGTGCATGTCCTTTTGTCCCAAGCCGTTTGGGACACGATAATGGATTTAGATTAGGTATTGTTTGATATTTTCCAGTGCGGGACTGTGACGCTTGGGCATATTTTACAACACAATTGTCAAAAAGAGGGACATTTATAGATACCTGATGTGGCCGGCTGACTGGTGGTGGCGCGCTCATACCGTGGTGGTACATCATGTCGTGCTTTAGTTGTGGAAGGCCGCCTGGAGCGCCACCGCCCTGATGTTTGATGTCCACTGCCGCCAGGGCTTCCGCCCTGCTAATGATGCCATCATTGAGGCCGGAAAACAAATCACCCTGCAATTAACAAAGTATCATGTATTTCAAGGAATCACACTCATTTTTATCAATTTTAGAAAGATATGTAGGTGTATACGAAGGTTATCTGACCGAGAAGAAAAGCGACGGGTAAATATTGAATTAACGGCTCGTTTACTCAACGCGACGGCGACGGCAACGGCAACGGCGACGGAAGCAAAGAGAAGAACAAGCGCAGAGTCTGCTTGCTGCACACTTACTCTAAAATTTATGTGTTGAAATTATGATAAAATGATACGTTAAAATATTTATGATTTTTTCACTAACTTTCGCCCACTCGGCAGCTCGCTAATTATTCATGTGATAATTAGCGCACGTGCCAGGCCACGCCGTCTAATCCTTGGCTTCATCAGCACGTGCAACTGCTAATTGCATCAAACTTTAACTAAATTACTGCTTTAAACAAAATAAATAAACAAATAAACAAGCGCCTAAGATCGGTGTGAAAAAGTGGAAAACTAAACGACATGCCATGGTAAGTTATAGGTCTCATCATCGTTGGTGCTCCTCCAGCCCCCGAAATGACTAACTAGCTGGTTAATATAACGGTCATAAGTTAACGAAATGGGATAATTTGTAAACGCTACGCAACTGTTGTGCTTCCCGCCAAGGGTGGAGGAAAAACCCGGCTGGAGCCGCCGCCGCCGCCTCCGTCAGTCCGCATGACTGCCATGATTAATTCGCCGACTACGGGGCCCCGAAGCAACGCAATGAAATTAGGGGCGATTATCACTTGTCTTCGGCGCTATAACTCTTCATCTATCCTCCAGGATAACGCAAATCCTGGCGCTCAGAGCGGTTGGTTCTTAGCTTAGGAAATTAGTGTCATTTGTACGGGGCGCAAGCAAATTACACCTCCAACATCCACCTGACAAGTAAACTGCATGTGAGTGAAGTGTACGTTCTTTAAAAAGGTTTTTTTCTTGCGTTCAGGTTTTTGTACGCGTATGTGGCATGCATGACAGGACGAAACGTTCAGAGGGAATGCCACTCATCTTTTATGCGATGTGTCAGCTCTGGAAAAAAACGAATTTTGAAAAACGTTTTTCTATTCTTTGTTGGTTGGCTATAAGAAAATATTCATGTTGGTTTCATCTGTCACTGCAGTGAACTGTTACACTAATTGTAAAGTTTCCACTTTGGGGCGTAGGTAATTGTGATCAAAATTATTTTAGGGTTGATTTCACTCCGGATCCTACATTTTAAGATTATATCACTCATAATCATTATCAAAAGTCATTCAAAAGGGGCAACCCACTAAGAGTATTATTATAACAAGTTCCTATAGAACATTAACCATGTAACGTCTTTCTTTGCTTGTAAAATTGTATTTCTCATCTTTTCTCTTGCGTTGCGTTGCGTTAGGTTGTTCTTCATCGGAAGCATCAAAGTACATCGGCGTGACGTTATACTTAAAAGTCTAAGTATAGCTAGCTGCCTAGTATAGCGTTAAAAACAAACGGCAGCTACGGTAGCGGTGGCGGCAGCGGCAGCGGCAAAAACGCCGAGGTGGATGAAGGTTGCGTTCGGCGGAAAAACAGCAGGGGATGCCTCCTGCGTAAGTTAGTTCTTGCTGCTCATCTATAATGCACGATGGCCCTACTTGCGTTAGACGGCCTCGGCCGCCCCCGGCATCCCCGTTCGTCTGCCTCATCTTCCGTTTCCGGTACGATCCTGCCACTTCCGGACACTGACGGGTTATATATTCGAGCGTCGCTAATTGATTCTGTTGCTATAATTGAGATTTCTTGTATTTTATAAAAGGTCGGCGCGCCTGAATATTTTCCAATAATGTGTTTACCGGTGCAGGAATTTTCTTCCAGGAAAAGTCTTCCGCCAGAAAGTTTTAAATTATTCTCAAGTTGTTCAAAAACTCCAAGGAATTCTAACAGAAAAGTATGATTAACAAGCCGAACATCACACGCTGGTAATCGGTAAACAAATGTATGATAACAGCATGAATATTTCAACAGAAATGACATGTGCTGCTTTAATTATCTCATCGATGCGCTTTCAGCAGCAAAGAAGCGTAAAAGGACACCGATCGGGGCATAAATGCATCTCTCCACGTCGCGTTTGCATTTTTATGGACAGTCAACGACTCGTCACACCGTCATTCACGCACCCACTCACGTGGAATATATGATTATGCACATTGACGAGAGCTCGTAGTCGATATATTGATCTATTTATGTTTATATTCAATAAGTGCTCTAGGGAGACTCAAAGTGCATAGCATTTCCGGCATGCGCTTAGCTTTGCATTTGGTCTCAGTCACCTCACAGGTGGTTAAAAGTTATCAATTTTAGGTACAGAAAATACTTACATTATGTCTAGGGGACCATGAATTGCACATGATAGAGGCATCCTCCAACATTCTCTGTAACAAAGCAAAGATGAAGTTAAAAATCAAATTAAATTTTTCAATTTGAAACAAATTGAAATTGATTATAGACAGGGAAAAGCAGGGTTTTTGATTCCTGAAATAGTGGGCAACTAGACCACACAACATAGGTACATGTGGTAGTTTTATTGCAATGACGCAGCGAGTCTTTATGTGCGTGGCATCAAGTGGATGGTGAATTATGATGTGGAAATGTCAAGTGCGTGTGTGACAGTGAGGCTCTAGGTGGAGGCGGCAGCGGCAGCCGGGCTGCCGTGTGCGTGGCAGCAGCAAGTGTGGAACGAACCCTCCGAAGATTACATGGCACGTGCCTGGTATTTTTTCGGGGTAGCAAAGCCAACTGCGGCCCGATCTTATTTACGTTGCGTTGGCGGCGCCGTTACACGCATTACGCGTGTGTTCCGCATCCGTTCTTATCACACAATATCATCGTAAAACAACCGCAAAGCGCAAAACGCAAGCCTATGAGAATATTTTACATTTTCAGGCGTTTTTAATTATATTTTTCAGCAGTAAGCTAATTGCCTGCTGGTAATTAACGACAAAGTGAAGCACAAAGATAATATAATAAATCTATAGAGATGCGCGTGCATTAAAGAGCTGAAGCAGAGATGAAAGGGCTCGAATGTCGACGAGAACGTCTGGAACTTCTTTGAATGCACGCCAGCAGTTTTTAATCCAATTAACATATTTTCCATAATAACAATTATGCCTTGAACGTGGAGCGCGCGCGCCAGGTACGCGTACAAAGAGAATTGCTGAGTGCGTTTTGTGACTGCCACCTCTCAGCAGACCCAGAGTTTCTTTCGTTTCCAGAGCTTGTTCCAAAGTGATTTTTTGTTGTTCTTGTTCCTAAAGCATCCGGAACAGTGAACATTGCACAGTATTTTATCAGCATTCTTTTCATAAATATCATTTTACTAAAGTTTGTCAATAACTTTCAGAGGTTAACCGAAAGAGAAAAATCAACTTTTATTGTGTTATATTTGTATGCATTTGCGTAGTTTTTCACACGAAATGAAGCGAAATGAAATGAAAATGCAATGCTGCGGAGCGGCAGCACGGCGGCGGCAGTGGCGGCGGCTCCGCCTGTTTCATCACAGCCGCCAATCGTGCAGTGAGCTGTATCGATCGTTACGTCACTTCCTCGTCCGCGTTCGGACGCCATTTTAGCCCCGCCACCGGCGCGTTGTCGTTGCCATCGCCGCCGTCAACAAAACCCGCCGCCGACTGTATGCACTATTATACTATACGCCACGCATTTTGCATGTTTCTACTTCCACTTGATACACATATAACCATACATAAACAATAACAGAAATAATTTTAAAAATACCTATCACCCTAAATGCGTTTTTAATAATCATATAGGTAATTATTAATTTGCACGTACCTAATTAGACGGTAATTGAATCAATTATAATGAATGAAATGAACTCCATTCTTTTTAGTTTTCTTTCCACGGAATTAAACTGATCACACCGATATGTAATCAATTGTAAATGTCGCATAAATATTAGATCGAGTATTATACAGGTGATAACCACCGGTGTGGTTCGAATACACACAGGGTGTATGATACCTATGTATTTAGATTCGGAATGCATAAACAAACCTACATGAAAATTGTTGCTTGCCAGAGCCGCAACTTGATTGTTGATTATATTTATTCTGTCCTGTGCTATCCTGTACAGGATATGCGGTTATTAGTTGGTAATTTTTATTAAACATAAACCAATAAATGGCTGACATCGAGCCTCAAACCTCGAGCATCGCCACTGCCGGTGCTGGCGGCTCGATGTTATTATAATAAAAAATTCATAAAAATCATACGGCCGTGTCAAGACACATAAGCGAGTCGTAACACCACCACGACTACCACCACCATTGATACCCTAGTATGTTTACTCCCGTCGGCGGCGGGACAGTGAATGCTGTTGCATCGCGCCGTAAAAAATGCATGAGGAAAACATTTGTTTGATGTATCACACAAATGCAAGTGTACACGGCTAATGCAATGCGAAATCAGGTTAGATATACCTAAGATTACTTAATGAAGAGACTAGACTAGACATTCTCACTTTCACTGCCAATAAGTTCTTGAACGCGTATGAATAATTAAACGCTAATTATTTGACAGTTACAAGTGTCCTCCTAGCGAGGACGCTGTCATGCACCAAAGGGTGTAATAGCATCAAAAGAAATCCAAACAGATCACACACTTGGAACAAGAGCCTGAGTGAAATATTATGAGTTATTAATTAGATTTGAATGGGGCGCATTTAATGGACTGCCTATGATAATCCATGCATTACACGCATCCGATAGAGGGTTGCTTGGTCGGCTTGATCGTCCCCTATCCTTCCATATGTCCCAACGCACACAAGATGACCCGACGCGATACAAAGAGGGCCTGCAATCGCGCCCGAAATACTGAACTGGAGTGCCTTTGCCCTAATGTGCAAGTTGTTCTTTTCACGTTCCAATTTTTATCACTTCTCCACCCTCCAGTAAGCCTTTTGATAGTGCATTATCTTCGTATTACCTGTTCGATTCGGAATGGTGAGTGGTGAGTGGTGCTCAGGTGGACATATGTGCTTCTGATTGAAATCTCTGACACATATGTTAACTTTTGTTTATTATTATAAAATTGATGAGTAAGGATAGTAGGTAAGTCAAAATCGATTCGAAAGCCCATTCAAAAGCAATCATCAATATCAACCACAACAGCATGCGTGTTAAGAAACCACAAAACACACACGACAACCATCATTATCATCAAAGAAGAACCAAAATATGTATGTATGTTTGTGTACATAGGTATCAACTAACCTTTCGATCGCATGGGCTTTCGAACGCATGACCCTTTAGGAGACTTGGCTTCCAGCATTTCGAATCGAACTGGTCGCTCTCGCTGCAATCCCATACCTACAACAATGGGAGAAGAATATCACAACCCTGAAGTCAGAGATAATTAGTTGTAATACAATAATAACCATATGCTAATAATCTCAGTTCGTTCGTGATGACACGACATGAGAATTGCGCGCTTGTAATTCCCAGTCCAAGTCAGTACAGTACAGAAAAATATGATATTGTGGCTTGCATGTCCTTCCGTCAGGGGTTTCCTTGCATGGCAAGAGTTCATTATTTCATTTCCACATTTCCTGCCACGCTGTCGCTTCTTCACTACTTTTAATTCTTCAATCACGCTGACGCTTTCGAGTTTTAAGTGCCTAGGTAATCGCGGATCTAAACCACATGCATCATTTTTGCGTGATGTGCTTCCTTCTTCGTGCTTGTTTAACTTATCAAGTAATGGATAAACCATAGAGGGCGTAATTAGAAAACTGATTTAATAATCTCACTTGTGCATTTTCATTAAGTATTTTATTTGTTTAGTGAATTATTATTGCTCATGTCAATATTTATTCGATATTCAAATACATAGTACTATAGCTGACCAGATAAACATAATTTAGAATTATCGGCACTTGATCTAAATACTTATGACACTCTCCAGTGATGGCCGGTAATGTTGGCCAGTTCTTGAGCTAGCTTATCGTGTGCATTTGCATCAGCAAATATAATTTTTACCCTGCGCCGCGTTCAGTTCAGGCACGATTACAGTGGCTCATATTTGATTCAATTACACCTCCGTGTGTACCGTACCTCTGTCGCTGCTAGGCCTGCATAATGACAATGTTAATCTTAATGTCTGAATGTTAAACTCGTGGATTTGTACGTCTCTCATTAATATTGATTTGTCATTTGTTTTCGCTTTACATCCATCATCAATGAATGCACACTTGTGACCAACCAAACTTGCTGATGATGCTCGCCTCGGACGGAAAAACAAGTCGCTTGGCTGGATGTTTATACGCATCTCTTAATATTATTAATGGAAAAAGAAGTGTATTAGCCGTCAGCGATAAGCACGATGACAAATAACACAAATATCAATCAAGTGTGTACGTGGCTCCCTGGGAAAGGGTGGCGGTGGTTCGCCACTCGTTTGGCAACTTAAACATCGCAGAGTGTGCATGCTTTCGACGTATTCCTGAACGAATATTATGAGTAATTGAAAATCGATAGATAACCGGACGAGCTGTGTCCGCAAGGTGTCATTACCGGACCGTTCAAACAATATTACACGTACGCTCCTTTAATAAGTGCACGCCGCTACCACAGCGCTCAATGTTCTCTCCCAACTTTCACCATGACGTGTCTATCTCACGGACCACATCTTTCTTCCTAGATGTACCTACTTCTTAGTATTTTCGCATTGAATTAGAAACTTTCATTTCATTCCGAGACCAGGAAAACCTATTGGGGTTGATTGATAAGTATCAAACTTTATAGCAATTGAAAAAATAAGAGAAAACCAATAAAAAAGTTTCTAAATTTGAGTGTTTTAAGTTTTACCAACGAGTACCAAACTAAAAGTAGACAAAACTAGCGTATGCGTGGAGATAGATGTAATTATTATCCGTTAACAATATATTAATAATAGGTTGATAATGCTGGAGCAGCGTGGGAAAGCGGCAAGTGCCGGCACCTGATTATACGTCAGTTAAACCTCATCGTATACCCTCTGCCATCCACGGCGTACGCCTCTATTACGGCGGCACTACGCTCATCATTTGCCTTGGCTTGGCTTGGCTTGGCTTTACCTGCAGGACTCGTCGTCCTGGCATAACCTCGTAAATCGCATTCGCCAGCCACTTGCACGCCAACTCGCTATACTTTACGGCGAGTCATTTTATCGTTTTTGTCTTTGCACGACAAATCCAAAGCGCCATGAAACATTTTAGAATATTGTTCAAATACTAGAAAAACATTCATTGCCTGCCCATAGCTACATACTTATCTGCGAAGCCATAACGATAAGTAAAGTAAAGTGAGTCCCGTTCTGCGGAGAGTAAATTCACGTTTGCCCTGAGAGGAGTGGAGTGTGCATTCATACTTTTGGGTATAAGTACACAGCTACTAGAGTAGCTGGCACGTTGGATGGAATGGAGCAGTGAGACCACCAGGGACCAGTAAATTGTGGTCGAAGGAAGATCCACTAAAGTTGTTAAATGAATTTATAGCCACTGGACGTCGGACAACGGTCATTGCCTAAGTTATGGCGCATTTATATACTTTACTCACGCAGACTACACGCCATCTCGAGACCACAACAACTACCCTCAGGCATCCAACAACTTAAAGAATTAAATTAAACTTAGAAGTGTATTTCAGTAGAAAATTGAAAATAATTAACTGAAACGTAATTAAACGCTGTAAATTTTACACGCAAGTCCTCCATCTTTCGGTGATTCTTCATCGTTGGTATACCTTTGGTTATGTCTTCACTTTAAGGTAAATTAAGAGGCTCATTCACAATAAACAAGCAAGATTAGTGCGCTGTGCGTCTCTTAAATATGAAGCAGATGCAGCTGATTCGCAAATGGGGCTGTGCTACCCTCCTTGAGACGACGAATTATTGCGATATCGAATCAGGTACCGAAGGGGGCGCCCTCTACGCTTTCTCCGTTTGCATAATGAGAGGTATTACACTTAAAAGAAGCAACGCACTCTAATACCTTAAGAACATTGCACTAAAATACGGCAGAGCCCCCTTGTTCGTAATAATATTCAATTGCAAGTTGAGTTAAAGTTTTAAGTGCTTCTTGGCGGCTAAAAAATGAGCTTACAAAGCTACGACATGCATTTTTATGCCCGCGCTGACTTATTACGCGGGGCCATTTGTTCAGGCTGAATGCCCTTTTATTGTCTTAACAGAAGAGACCTTTTAAAGGCTTTTAAAATATCCGGGCAAAATATGCTAGAGTATGATGTGAAAATGTCTTCAAATAGACGATTTTTGATTGATTTTATAGACTAGCAAACAGTAGTTGCGATTGGTGCCATTATCATGCCAATGTTTTAATATAAAATGTTTTGAATAAATTATTAACACGCCATGCGCTTCTGGAGCGTGGTGTTTTGTGCCGAATGAATTGGAATTAATTCGAATAAAAATAGTGACAAATCGTCACCACGCCGCCGCTGTCATCTGTCGTAAATGACTGTAATTAGGGGCGCGTTTTAACATATTTGTAATTTCCGAACGGAATTGAGCCGGGGTTGTACTTGAGTACGAGTATTGCTCGTCGTTACCATACCTGCGAGGGAGGAAACGACAGGAAAAATCGAAAACAACGCTTGTTCGGCGTGCACGGATTGCGTCCATTGAGTGCACGTAATAAAAATAAAGCGCCGGGACCCTTTCGCCAACTGACCGTCAATGTGTGCGCTTTTATTGAACGGCTGCGAGTTGCGACTTTATTGAGTCGATCTGTGGTCAATGGAAAAACCCAGAGCTTTCTCGTCTCAAGCCTTCTCGTCTACAAAAACCGAGCAAAAAGTAACGAATTTGTTGATAAATGTTGCAGTAAATGCTATTTGACAGATGATTCAATAGCCTCAGGTTGGCATAATGTAAATTAAACGCATTTTCTTCAGTCGGGCGCAATTGACTTAGTCGTCGGGGCGCGCATGCATAACCAGCACATAACCGAAACGATTTTTGCGGTTTTGCGCCTGTAAAGCTGTGCACAGCCGTTAACTACATCTCCTGAGTAATGCATGAGTGTGCCATTGCGTTGCGATGATATGTTGCGGGCTAAGTGTGCGATCGCGAGCGTGAACGCGCTCGAGTTCAGGTGGGTCCATCAATGATGCATCGCGTTTCCTCTACGCGCCACCTCGCGCTGATATCCGAAGAACGCCAACGCGTTTCACTGTCAACGTGGGTGGCTTTTTCCTACAGATTAGTACGTTGGTTCTCTTTGTATATTAATTTTCATACTGATTTTTTGGAAGGCACTAAGCCATCAATCAATCAAGGGTTAATTACATTTTCTAATTTTTTAATTTTGGTCCTGATCCTGATCCTCACAAGAAATTATTAGCCATCTGCGATCAGTTATTAAAACGCGTGAATTAATTTTTTATTTTGGTCCTGATCCTGATCCTGACAAGAAGTTATTAACCATCCGCGGTCAGTAATTAAAACGCGTGAATTAATAAAAACGCATTAATCTTGCACGCTCAGCGTGATGATGATTATGCCTTGAAACAAGGCAAGACAAAGTGATTGGATAAATATATTATCCTCAAACACGTTTACTTAGCACCTCTTTAAACCCACTAAGTTCATAAATAATCCTCTATGTAAACAAACAACAACTAATGTATAATGCACGTTAGTGTGTTATGATTAATTTCTATAAATTTACTTCCATTTATAATACAATTTGTCCTTTTGATATGAACAGGTTTTTGGAATTTTCCTTAAGATTAAGAAGCTGAACACAAAGATGAGACTTACCGTCGGATTTGGCATACAGCGACGGGCCATGGGTTCGGAACTCCGATAGGTCGGCGAGTACCTGCCTGGGAAGCACGCACCAGTCGAAGTGATGGGACCGTGCAGTCCTGTGG
Organism: Aleochara bilineata; assembly: GCA_003054995.1. NCBI lineage: Eukaryota > Metazoa > Arthropoda > Insecta > Coleoptera > Staphylinidae > Aleochara > Aleochara bilineata. Next base: position 91,252 of record NBZA01012413.1, on the reverse strand, counting down.
GGCCCTTGGAGCCCATCATCTTGTCGGGCGAGTACATGTCTTCCTTCAGTCCTTCACCGACGCCAATAACAATCACAGAGAAATCGTTCAATAAATGTTTGACGCGCTCAGGCGTTTCGTGAAAGTCATCATTGAGGGTGCCACCAGGTTAAACTACTAATGTTTATCACAGGATCGCGCACTGAGTGAGACTGCAGCAGATTGCTGGTTAAGGTTATCCTTGACGGTCGGGTCGAGACTGGAGTGAGCCCTCCGCTGGTGGTGGCCGTCGCTGGTCGGGAGAGCCTCGGTTCTGCAGCACTGAAGGGTGAACACCGAATGCACACACTGGGCGAGCGCGACTTCCATTGGAGTGTCTTCTCTCCGTGCGGCAGCGACGTACACCGCACTGGGGTTGTGCGGCGGCAGCAACATAGCGCCACGGCGCATGCCGCATAACGCTGCCGCCTCTTCTGCCCCCAGTTTGGTGCACATGGCATCACACTGCGTCGGTCCTTTCTGCGCCAACCATATACACTCGTACCTTTGGCGGCAATGACAAAGACTGGAATATCAAAAAACAAAATTTAACATTTTTTTGTTGTTTAGAATTTGTTAATTAATACGTTAATTTGGAATAAAACTTAAGTACACAAACAGAAAATAGCAAAGCAATCAAAATTATTACTATAAGTTTATGCCACCACCGGATAGAAAACGTGTTTCAACAGAACACTAATAGCGAGTCGTCACGAATATTTAATTAAATGACCAGCGGACGCGCACATTTGCGTTTATTTCCTTCGCTATCGGCGGGATTCATCAGTCATTAAAAAATCAGTTGTCTCGACTGGTAATATACCAACAAGTATCATTTTGCATGTTGGTCTGATTGGAAAAGCAAGATTTCTCGATCTGGTACAACGTGAACCATGCAGTTCTTTTCCTATGTTGACCCATTAACATAATTCATTTTTTAACACCACTAATTACCATCGAATACCAATTGAACAGCCATCATTTTCTGAACCCACTTCTTGAATTATTTCCCACCTAATTATCAGTAATTAGTGTGCAATTATCTTTGGGATCTGTCTGCCTTTTCCTGAGAAACAAATTTAAGAAAAACACATGCTTTTCGTAGATTTATTCAAGTCAAATTAGAACATTGACGTTCAAGACACATGTTTGCTAATTACTTGGATGATTATGGACGCTTGTCTGATTATAAATATCCACAACTCGCTGGAAGGCCGATCTTAAAGAGTCGGAGTACTTTGGAAGAACTTCAGTGACGAGAATGTGTCTCCAGTTGGGCATCAGGCTCAGAACGATAAGGACAGCAAGGAATGGCCACACAATAGTACAAAAAATCTGAAAGTTAAAACTTAATGGTTAGAGTAGTTTGGGCACAATTCAACACATCACACTTGTGTATCAAAATATTTGCTAATTACTTGCATAATCCACGTAATTATCACCCACGCGCCCACGCACATGAATCCAGTGGCGATTGCTGCTTGCACTTCCGGGTTGCACACCCAACGGTGAAGAAGATTGCCCATATCACCATCCATTTTAAAGACTTTCTACCGGAAAATTTTACACCAGAACAAAAATTGAAAAATTATGACATGAATATAATTATTACAAATGACATTATATTACATTTCTGTCAGTTATTGATTATTATTAATAAATACTTAATGAGATTTAAATTTTCTTTTAAAAACGTGTGTTATTTTACTTGATAGTTAAACAAGACAGTGGTGTTTCAGTTTGTTTTGAAAATTGCAGTCCAGTGAAGAGGCATGCATGCATGTAATGAGTATTCGGTGAAAAGTGCACGCGTCGTTAGCGATTCACTTTGTCTGCACATTTCGGCGGGCAGCGGTGGCAGTCACATTGTAAATACTTGGGTTTCATGTCTTGACGAAGTGGTCTGCGTGCGCCTAGTGCACGAAATGCATGTTTATCTAGGGACAATTATCCGAAGGGCTCTCGTCTCCAATAAAACCAAATAAAACAAACCTATGTACGTCTGTCCTTAGTACTTAGCTGACTTGTGCTTACTTACTTACAGGGCTATAACTCTGCGCATTCAAACAAACATTCAATGAAAGACCGATGGGGAGCACCTAATGAGTGGTCACTTACTAGCAATCAATTCAAGAAGAATCCCTTGATTTAGTTTCGCACTTTTAGCTTAAATCTGGAAATGTATTGATGCCCTATTATATCAAAATCATTTCGACAAAATATAGGTTCGTGTTTCATGATTTTTCCAGAGTTTCAAGTGGATTTCGTGCCGAATGAATGACCATTCGTGCAAAGTAAGTGAGTGAGTACGTATTATCGAATTCGAATTGTAATTACGCATCGTATAATTTCCAACATATGTCTGATACTGCCAACAAATTTTCTAGTGTTCACGTAATGTCCGAACGGTTCTTTCCGTTTCTGACATATGTTTTAGTACACACAAATCAAACCACCAATCAATGACTTTTTAATGAATTCATTTAATCACAAATCAAATATTATCCAAAAAATAAGCAATTTTTCCCTGTATCAAAAGAAAAGTAAAACAAAGCAATATTGACATTAATATATGAATAACACTTGTTTGAGTTGTTTGATTCAAGAAGCTGCAAGTGCAAGACGCAAGCAAAGAGGGTTGCGTAGCATACACGTACATTGATCACATCACATTCCACTGAGTGGAATCGCGCAATAAATTTTCCTTTTATGATTCGGCATTGGCTTCAGCATCGGCATCGGCACGCATGGGGTGGCTGACTGACTTTCGGCAATCTCTCCACCAAGCGTAAGTGCGACATGAATGACAATAAAATAAATATTTACGTGGGGGTTGCACCCCGGTCCTTTCTTATTCCTTCCTTGGGTTCTTCTTTGATCATTTTCCAAAAGGTACGCACTTTCTATGTATTTTGCATATCAAACATTGCTTTTTGTTTGAAAAATGTGATTCCGAATGTCAAAGGGTTACAAATCTAATCACTTGAGACAAATGGGTTAACAAGAAAATAGCAAATCAATTTACTCTTGCGGGGCGCATGCACGCGCCACGCGCCCCTATTATACGTATCTAATTGCATCCCCGGCGTTTGCGTTGTAATCAGATGTGATCGAATTAATGCGCCACTTGAGCGGCACGCGTTCCCGTTATGTCCGCCCGCGACGCCTCGAGGTTACGCCACGTGCCCGCCGCCGATGGGGTGCTACAGGAGCCCGGAAAGCATGTAAGACATCAGCCATTATCATTGTTATGCGTTTAGCAAATTATTATTGCGGGTGTTCCACTTTATCCCATCTTCTGCTTAATGTTGTTACTTAATCAAGGGGCTGGAGGCTTACAAGCATTAGAATAACAATTACCAACGTCATAACATTATTTCTCTTTGTTACCGCCAAGAAAATCTCCAAGAAGAATATTTATATTAATAATTACTCATTGCCGAAGAATTAATAAGGCGACTTCCCTGCATTATGATCGATGACGACGCAATAGGTGCCTGAATGTGTAATTGATTAATTATTACCTAATTATACCTTAATTAACTGTTCAATGAAACTATAATCGATTCGATTTTAAAATTTAAAACCGATTGGCGCACGTATGAACTCACAATTGCTTAGCGCAGTGAACGAAATTACTAAATAGAAACATCGTTTGCCTTTCCATTGACGGGCCATTAAATATTAACTCAAAACTTTGAAATTCTCGCACAAAAAATGCTCAAATAATTAATGAGATAAGCATTGGTGATTGCGAATCGTCGATGATAGAAATCATACGCTTGATGATTGATCAATCAAATAATCAAACAATTTAATCAGATTAAATAAAGTTAAATTATTACTTATCAAGAATATAGTTTCATTGAATACGTATATCAAATAATTCATGTAATAATACCCTTGGATCAACTTCTTTAGTGAATTATTCTTTAAGAAGTTTTTTTACAAGAAAAAAGCACTAAAGTCTTGTATGCTAAGCATGTCCCTATCACCAGTGGAAGAGAAGACAACTTACTATTGTTGGAAATGTTGAAGATGTCACAGCGTTCTTTTTCCTTGTGCATTTTAGAACAAGTCCTGTCTGCCAAGTGGGAAATGCAAATGCAGCACCAGTGGTGCAAGCCAACTAAAGACCAAGGAGAGAATAGCTGGCTTGGCTGAAAAAGAAATGAGCATCGCTGTGGCGCGGGCACGTCGCTGAGGGGCCTTGCGGTGTCGTGTGGTGCTGCGGTATTTTGGGCACCACCGTCGTCCGGTGGGATGGCAGACGTGCCCGTGCCCGTGCCCACAACGACGGTCCCCGCTCGACTTTCAGACAAACGCGGATCATATGCATAAATAACGCATTTGACATAACAAATCAGAGCGAACGGCGTGTGAACGGCGCGAAGCAATTAAATATTTGAAGGCAGTTGGGTCAAGCAGCGGCGAAAGGTTAATAATTGAGCCGCATGGCTTTTAACACACATCCACCGCATGCTGCTGCTCCTCCAGCCAGCCGACGGTCTCTTCTTTTATTCAGCAGCCGGCAGCGTCGAGGACTTGACACCTGGTCGTCGGATTGATTATGGAACCGTTGGGGATCACACTCAACACACTCGCTCTCTCCTCCTGATAAGTGATATCTGCAAATCTGGTCTCTGACTCTGCCTCTCTCTTAGTCTTCGTCTCTTCTGATGTTGACCATCAGTAGAGGTACCTACCCATCAGCAGTGCAACTGTCTTTCAAGAAATTGCTGCCGCCAGCATCTTACCTGAATTAGTTTCGGACAGTTACTAAAGTTTCTTCGCTGCAGTTTAAATATGCATCATTCATTGTCACCGGCATGGTCTGGAGGTGGCAGGTCATTGGCAAACACCTCAAAGTGCACATGCTTTGTGAAGGAATCACGGCGCTCCCGTATCAATCTATTATTCACTATTAATTACCACCCTTAATTATCAAAATGAATAACTCATGCAAGTGATGAAAAGCAAAACACTGAGCAGTTGGGCTCTGATTGAGATTGCGCAGCGCAGGATTTAGCGAATGTATTTTCTATGAGCTGCACATTGTCGTATTGTTCCTGCGTGTAACCGCGAATACCTTGCTTCCAGTATTAACCTCCAACCGCAATGATCTTGTCTCTACCATTTACCAACTACTGCATTCACGCTTTATGTGTTTTAGGCACACAATCGTCTTAGGATCAAGAGGTAATTCTTTTATTGATGTAACAATAAGCCAAAGTATAATAGGTCAGAGTTAAACATTAACGGGGAATGAAGGTTGGTATTCTGTTGGTACTCTGCTGCTGCATCATTTGGGGCATTGAGGACAGATGGAATTCCTGCTGATAGCAGAATTGTTGAGGTGGAGGTTGAGGTATGCCGGGATAAGACGTCGGACATCCTGAAGTGGCAAATCCAGGTGGAAACATTGGAGGAATCATGGGATCAAATGGAAAAAGGTTGTTGCCCGGTGGCAAAGTTGCTTGTTGAGGTTGAGGAAGAAATGTCTGTGGTATGATGTTGCCATTAATAGGAACGCCTAATGGTTGCTGACACTGCTGGCATTGGTATTGCTGTTGCTGGTAAGCTTGCTGTTGTTGTTGATTGTTGTTGCACTGACCCCACATGTTACATGATGGACACTGAGTATCTCCATATCCTAGATGTTCAGAGTTCGTATTCATTTGTCTGTTAACTCTTTGTTGGTTGAAGTTCTTCTGTGATTGGATTTCTTTAAGAAGTGGATTGACTTTTGGCATTGTTGGTTTTAAATGATTTATTATCTTAAGATTTGAATTTGTCACTAGAAATTTTAAAGTTGTCCTGATAATTTTGACTTTTATGACTGGGACTGTCACATACTTCAAAGAAAGGAGCAATTCTATTATGACGAGCTGGTGGATTATTCATGCGGTAAGTCAAACACATTACGTTCAGATATTACAAATTCATCATGCGCGCGGGAAAAATTAAACCATCGCTGCAAAAAAATGCCCCAACACTGCACGAAAAATCTGGCATGATGCTAATCTAAACAAAATTAAAATTAACGCAGCTTTATAGCCAGGCATGGCTCATGTCTAACTTTTTAATCGAGTTTTTTTTCTCGTTCCCAACTCCCAATGCATATTCAGTTGCTCTTTGCTGGTTCGGGCTCCTTGTTGGCGTTTGCTAATAATAATCAAACTGGAAAATAGCACTCGAATGTTTTCACTTGCGCTTGCGCTTTGAGTTGTGTTTGAGCTTGAGTTTGGCTGGCATCGATGCATAATAGGCCGGAGGCGGCTGGCAGCCGGTCCTCTGATTAAGAATCACCAGCCACAGGCAATGTTTGTCATTAGCTGGCTGTGCGCGCGTGTGCGAAGCTGTTTGCTAATCACAGATGTGTATGCACGCATTTCACAGTTGGCAGGCTTGGAACTGTTGAAAAATATCAACATTTCTGAGTGGCAGAGCCGTGGAAATTTCAGAAGCACCAGCAGCACTTAGCGATAAATTCCCGTCGATTGTTTTTTAAACAATAATGAATGAAATGAAATTGCTCGCGTAACAAATGCGTGTAGTGTCTTGGCAATTCGCAAAAAATAGAAAATAATTGCCGCTTGCGCTGCTCTTAGGATGAAAGATTAAACGAAACGACGTACATCCTGTTAAGGATTGCACGCGCTCGTCGGCGGCATTGAGCAGTTAGCATTCATAAAATATCGTATTGCAGGAAAAATAAGAAGAGTACAGAGCGCACGAATTGTTCGCCAATGGCAGACGCAATTGAATATAAAGAAAACGACAAGACGCAATTTTAAATGTTCCTCCAATGACTCCCACGAGTGATGTTCAAACGTTGCGTGCCGAATAAGTTGCCTACGTTAAAAGATAACAAATTATTATTAGTTCACTACTTTCACAAGTAAAATTATACCGAACTCTAGAAATGAGTTTTTCCCTTGATACAGTTTCCGGTTTCAAATAAAATTGAATAATTATTGGTTGAAACTGTAAGAGAACGCACTCTAAGTGCTTATTAGCAGCAGCATATTTGCTTCCCTCACTCGACGCACAAAATAAGAAAGTTTTTTATTCTCAATTAGACGAGAAAACGTATGGAAGGGTAATTATAACTTGATAGGCATGTAATTATTAATAGGGTGAGTTTTTAGTCCAGTCCAGTTCAGTTCAGTGAAGGAATCAGTCATGCGCGACGCACCCTTAGCTTTTTTCATTTTTTAATTAAAACCTTGTTTGTTTTACAAACTTCAATTCAATTGAACGTTGAACACGTTTGCTGGATATAACTATGTGCCAAAGAGGCGCAAACGACGTCTTACAGGAAAAATTACACGATATGTGATCTTTCAGCGTTTCGATATGAGTTATGAGTCTCCTGCGAGCACAGCAAACACATCAAAAATGCAAACTGTTTCACACTCGATGTTGAGTATTGGCAGGACACGTGAGACACATTCCAAGCATTCGTTGCCTCGTCACCCAAAAGAAACACCACGAGTCATAAATTTATTTTCCGCACGTCAAAGCGTGAATTAATTCATCGCACACGCGTCCTGAAATGCAAATCTGTCATTATTGTTAGCATACTGATACTTTCCAGCCAAACCACGATTTGTTTATCAATGTTTAATGAGTTATTATTATGTTACCAACATGCAACGTAATAAATAATTAGCGCGTGTGCAATAACGTTGGTAGGAATAAATTAGAAAATGTAATCAATTAAGAATTGAAAAAAGTATTCTTTATGAAATGTGTATGCGCTTTTGTGTCAAATTGAGTTAGGTTTAAACAAAATGAATTCACACTCAATAAATTCGGAATTAGAGACAATTCGCGGATCAATCAATTGAACATATTTTTGTAATTAAACCATTAATTAAAATCGAAAGGTTTTTGCCAGGATTTAGTATGTACCTATATTGAAGAGACAGACATCGGATTTATTGTCATGCTTTTTGCGCCACCAGTCACTAATTTGCCATTTGATTTTTGTTTGTCATTTGGAATTGTTAATGATAATCAAAATATTTAACAGATTAATTATTCAAATAATTCACATACACAGTAAGCCAAAACTGACATAATTTATCATATTCTCAATTATTATAAAATATAGACTTCAATAATTAATCAATTTTATTAAATATTATTATCCTTGTTGAATTCTAACGCGTTAATATAAATTTAAGTATAGATAAATGAATATAAAATTGTAAATATTTATTTTACAGAACATTCTGTATATTATTTGATAAGTACTAGGATGAAATTGATAGCAAACTAAACAGAATTGTCTTCCTGCCGACAGGAGGACAGACAGAGTGGACCTCAACCGCATTGCCGCCAGCGTCAATTTATTTATTGAGTTTGAAAGTGCAATCAAACATTAATCGACATTAAATATCCTGATTATTAATTTGCGCCTGCACCGGCTGTCGTCTCTTGCCAGTTATCCTGGCTGCTTTCCTCGCTTTACTCTGCTTTGCTTTACGTCACATGCAGATAAATATCCAGCAAAGCAATTTGCCTCTGCAATCCTACACATTGGCCGGTTGGTTGCATACATTATACGGAATTTATTAAATATTTAATCGACGCCCGATACCGGCCACTCACGTGCATTTTGCATTAGCGCGCACAAACAATTAATAACGTACCCGTCTGATCGCCAAGCGTCTCTTGTTTTCACCTGAAAACCATTTCAGCTGGGCAGTTAGGTGTCACGGAAGTCAGCAGTCCAACACTCAAATATACCTACGTTTATTAATATTATCTATACTTATATTTGGCTAAATTAAACGATTTAATAAAGATGAAAATTAGTGCTAAAATTAACTTTTCGCAGAATTGGATAAAAGCGCTGAAATATTTAGTGATTTTCTACAATCACATGATTCGGTGATTAATTTAAATCAGCACGGCGCGAGCATACATCTAATTAAGCATTAAAAGCGCGCAAGGTACATGAAATTAAAGTCCAAATTAGTTTATTTATATCTAAAAAGTGTACATTTAATAATGCACCTAATTTAATTGTACATGCAATTAACTCCTTAATTATTACCACTGTTAATTAAAATCAAGGCGATTAATTATCCATGCCAGATTCGTTTTCACGGTCGGAGCTGACCGACTAACTGTCTCATTGAATCTTTAACTCTTTCGCTGCAAAGTGCAATTAAGCGTGGAACTTATTTACTTTAATTTAAGTTGAGCCACGCATAGAAGTCAGCCGCCAATGGAAAATATAATTATATTATCTCCCGAATCCTTCTGGGAAATAGGACTAAGTGACAGGATAATGCAACCAGCAGCGCACGGCGAACGCGCTCGCGAGCGATTGGGGGCCCACGTGACAACACATCTCTCTGCCGCCGACGTCGCTCTAATTGCTTCAATCCGTGACGTCACTAATTGTTTTGTTGCTGTTTCAATTAAGGACGCCTGGCATTCTGCCGGAGTCGGGACGCAGGATGCTTACGTTCCGTCGGCGGCGGCCGTCCAGTCGCCAGCACTTGAATGCATCTACTCGTCCATATCCTGTGCATCTGTCCGCGACCGTCCATGTCCTTCGAGACTGGCGCGACGGCCCGATAATGCATCTATGGCAGCGTCCCATCAATCCGTCGAATGTTTCGCCAGCTATGAATATTTCAGGCAATTGCTCTTTGCTCGATTTGTCAACGCCTAACTTCCACCTATTAGTGTAAATCTATTTATTAAATTCTTCCCTGCGAACTTACAGATTCCTGCATGTATTTGTATGCAATTTGCAGTGGAGTTTTATAAGACGCAGGTGGAAGACACGTAGAGCTTTTGTTCAACTCCGTGCGGTACAATAAAAGAATAGAAGGGCGATTTCTTCGGCCGCAAGGAGCGATAAAAAACCGTGAATATATTTTTGTGTAATTGCGCGCCATAAGTCGAGTTTATTATTCTTAGTTCGGCGGTACGAGCTGGCGGGTTACAGCCCCCAAGGGCCCCCGCTTACCGGCACACGTGCGCTTGAATGGTCCATCGACCAAACAATTTCGCCCGCTGCTGCGTATCTTCAATTGTACATACGCTTGCACTGAGAAGAGAAGAGAATATTCGCTGGGGCTGCGAATTTAAGAAACGCGCACGACTTGGATTCCAAACGTAGAGTCCTTGCAACGGAACTGTTCAAAAAGGATTCGTAAAAGAACAGAACCGTCTTTGTCAAGATCTTGTTTTCTTAAGGGTGCAAGTGGTTTACGCTGGGTACGGGTCTTGTTCGTGTGGTTTATACATGAACTTTACTTATGTTCTTTATGTTTCCACACACTTTGGCCGTAGAATGACAACTGCCGGTCGACCCAAAGAAGTTGGTTGGCACGACACGACCATAACAAGATGTTAGTGCCCGTACTTGTAGATCCAGATGCTGGCAATGCATGCAAAAGCACAATACTATACGATCCAAGGTTCTGTTTAATTTTGCACGATTGTCTTGTCTTGATATGTTTGTATGTGGCGAATGCAAATTTTCCCATTTGGTTTTGAATTGGTGAGACAACCAAAGTGACTAAAAGTTCGACAGAGGTTCAGAAAGAGGCGGTGTTCGTTATGTAGGGTAGTTGATAGCTTTCACATTTACAGCCCCGACTGTGACATTCTTCTGTGTACTGCTTCATTAATTTTCAATCATAGAACACAATCTTACTCCGTCGGTTCTGAAGTAAGTGGCGTATATGTACAAAAACGTACCGGTTCCTTCTTTGTAATTAACTTTCACCATGAAACTCAAATACGATATGAAAATTATTAACTGCACTACACTTTCGTCAAAGAACAAAGCATAGTTGATAAGTATTATAGACCCTAAGAAAGATTATACTTAAGATTATACTGAAACTAATATAAAATATGTGATATTATGTAAGTTTTTAGAAATTTTCTGACTTTTAGAGGTAGGTAATGTTCAAACTGCCAAGCAATTCATTCACTTTCTATAAACTTCAACATGCATTATAACTTCATGGCTGCAGTTCAAACAAAATATAATAACATTTTTACGCATTGACGTTTAGTAACTTGTGGCTTGCAATACCAAACCCTACTATTTAAAAAGTCATTAAACATAAAGTTCAACCACAAAAGAGAAGAAAATAATACAATAAAACAAGAAAAAGTGTAGTTTTACAGCATTTTTACGAGTATTTGTGCGCGCTTTGTATGCAACCAAAAGTCCTCCATAAATATTTTCAATTTCTTGAATTGCTGGAGAGCCGCTCATGCAATTGCTGCTTACAATGTCTATATTCTTACATATTATAGCAAGGCAGTTACATTTTTTCAACTTTTATACGCGTGCCAGACTCATTGTGTTTAAAAGTCAGTCTGTGACTCCAGCACACCATTGTTAAGAAAGACGCCGGCCATAAAAGTGCTTAAGAAGTCAAAAATGAACAAAGCCGTTCATGAATAATTACATACTTATAAAGAAAGGTAACTGTCCTAAAAATATCTTTAAAATGAATTTGTGGCAAATTTTAATTCACATGAAAAGAACGGATATGCTTAAAAGTGTTCATATGAGGACTTTTGAAATGATCATCAATATTCAAGAAGAACAGCCATCAAATTTATGACCGCATGTTTATAGGCTCGCGGGAGCAGGAATGGTGTGGCTATTCCTTTCTTTAATTTCATGCCACGAAGGATACATGTGCTGGCTGGAGGCTTTATGTCCCTCTCGGACGTGCCACGGCATCTCTATGACCAGCATGGAAATTTTTATTTTTGGCAAACGGTTATTTATCGGCGCAAATTTCAAAATGTAAATAATCCAGTGAGCCAATTGGCCAAAAAGCAAAACTAGTTTTTCCATGTCCTCGGAGACGAATTGCAGTAATTTCAAAGCCGCCCCCGGCCTCTGTGCGCTTTGCAAAGCAAATGCACATCGCTTGATTAATAATGCACAATGTTAAAAATATCTTGACCGGTCCGGAAACGCTGCGGCCGGGGAGTGGATCTCCAAGGTGGGCACTCGCTCTTGGACATAACAAATATGCGCAATCGTGATCATACGGCTAGTGCCCTAACACTGAGGTGAGCTCAACGCTAAACAATAATTTATTCAAATAAACCGAAGGACCTCGGCTGTCTTGAAGCGCAGAAAAGAGGACACGGGTATCTGGCCCTAGGCCGTGGTCTCACAAATCATCTGCTGCGCGTCCGAGCGCGGTCATCCAAGCCGGCCATTCATCTGCATTTCAAACGATTCCCATTCTCATATCTCCTAAAATTCCAGTTAAATTCCCTCCAACTAGCCGCAAAATCGTAGAAAATCTACATACGCAAAAGGGAGTTAAAGGGTGTAAGCGCTAATACACTCTCCAATAATTATGCATATAGGTACTTACGTGTTGAAGTCTTAATTAAGTTAAAAACTTCTTCTAAATGTATGTAGATTTTAATTATATATATATTAACAATTAATATAAACTTAACTATTTTTTAAGAATAAATCATATTTTATCTACATACTAACTTATTATTCCTATACAGTATAAACTTTTGATTTTAGTATTAATGCGCCATCTATTCCAAACCTTTCATACTGAAGATGACAACACCAATTCCTGATAGATGGAAGCACAAAGGTAAACATTTATATTTTTGAAAGTTTTCAAGTTTTCAAGTTCTAACGACACTCGCTAATTACCTTTTGTTGATTATCATAAATTAATATTTTCATTTTAATAAGAATAACGTCTTTTGTAATGTATTTTAACGTTTAGTGTTACTATTATATAACATCAAAAATTAATGAGGTTCATTAATATGAAATGTATTCAGAAAACTTTTAATTTATGCCAGAAGCAACAAGCAATTGAAACAAAGCAAAAACATGGTTATTAATGAATGGAAACGTAGATGAAAGAACGTAGAGTAAAGCGCATGACTGCCATGCCCGTAGAGTAAGTAATCAATACACTACCCTAGAAAACACCGACGTACTTATTCTTCTCTTTAGTTTAAAATATTCTTGTAGCTAAAAGTGTTTTGCTTTGCCTCCAATAAAACCAAAACTTAATTAATACCTTCGAAGGTGCAATATTATATCTTTAAAGACGTTTTGTTTAGAAGAACTTTCAACAATGATAAAGCAAAAAGTAATTGCCAACTTTCAAAAGTTATTACTTTAATCATCTGTGAAGTAGAATAGCGAAAGAGTCATATAAATCTCAATCATAGTAACAGCCGGCGACATTCTCAAAGACGCCTCTGTGCTCCTGACGCTGAGGTGGAACCGTCGTCACCGAGACGCTCGTAGGAGAGATACATGCCGGTCTAAACAACGCCGTGTGCGCGGTCGAGTGCTAGCCTTTCCATTCCATTCCTCCGAACCGAGCAACAAATCCGCGACTCGCGAGCAGCTAAGCTAAAAAAGCCGCACGAACGAGCGAACAACAAGCAAAGTGAGCCCTGGCGCACTAAACTAGTCATCAAGTTGCTGCCAGCGCGCGAGCACCGGCAAGGAACGCTCATTAAAACCGTGTGCAAGTGTCGTCGCGACGCCACGCCAAGCCGGTAACATTTAATTAACCAACACCGCAACTCACGGCACACTCTGACCCACGATCGACTCGCGATCTGAATCAAAAAGGCTCTGAAACAAAGGAAACAACCCCCGCAAAAAACAAAACACCAACAGCGGAGTTTATTTGTCAATTAGAATATTTATTCATTCGACACACACGTTCGTTCTACACCGCTTTTATGCGCGTCCGAATATTTTGTGCTGGGAATATAATCTTTACATTTCCACAATTCGGGTTAATATTCCGGTGGTAGTGTGCAATTGAGTCGTTGTCTTATAACACTTTTACACGTTTCTTACATGAGAATTTACGTATTGTGTGTTGAGAAAATTTACATACGAAATCGCTGCCTGTATTCTTATTGAAACCTCCAAGAAACTCAGACTAAGACAACCATTTTTTTGGAGATTTAAGAAGACATTGATTCAGAAGACGCAACATCATGGAGTTCCGTTTCAATGTGAACGAGATCTTCAAGCAGCCCATCGTCGAAATTGGTCATATGCTCATACCAGCAGGTTTCAAGGGTGACAGGCGACAATTATGGTAAGTGAACGTAATTGTGGCTCACATGTGCACAGATCGCTTGATTGCGCTCATTTCCAACACAGACGCGTTCAATTATTTAATCGGGAATTTGTAGCATGGCATCGACGTGGTTTTCGTATTACACACGATGGATTGTTGGATGATCTCTTGATATGTACATATTCTTCAGTCTACACACTCGATTATGCTAATGTCTGACTCATAGTGCATATACGCGGTGCGGTGGTGCCTGCATATATTCAAGTTTCTCTTCTTTCAAGCTTACAATCGTGTGTAAACGTAAAACACTTTACATTGATTTTTAAAAGCCAAAGTTACACCCAAAAAATTAGAAAGTGTTTGTTCATCGAGATAATGGGTTTGAAGAGTTTTTGCCTCAAATTGCGTCACTCGTTAAGGTTATTAACTTTTTCTGGATGTAACTTCTTTTTACTTTGTACTTCTTTGAGTTGAATTTGAAATGCCTTGATGTGGAACGCGTGGTCGGTTTTTATCATTTTTATTCTGTCTACGTACACTTCCGCTGTTTGAATGCATTTGGTTATTTCTAAGAAGACTATGCGTGAATGTGCGCACTTGATTTCTTTTTCATTGTTTTTCTAGCATATATTATCGAAGAAGAATTCCTTGAGAATTGGATGACATTCCAGTGTGAATAGCTTTCGCATATTATTGGTGCACAATGCAACTTCCTACTCTCTTGTGCGTGTTTTTGAGCTTGAAATGTGTGTCATGTTCATTGACGATGACCAAATAAGCGGTTACTTAAGGTTGTTCTCAATGATCGTAGAGGTAAACACGTCAAAAAAGCTCAGCCAGCAATTAGTTTATCGCTGTTTTAAAATCATTTCAAATATTTGAAGAATCTTCTAGGAAACGTCTAATTGTAAGTGCATTTCGGCGGGAATGACAGATGCCATGTCTAAAATTAAGTCTGGCCTTGATTTTCATCCACAATTAGTACATTTTTAGATGGAAATCTCCACGTGGACTAATTGTTCGTCCAGGTTTGTGACTGACTAATCAAAGCAAAACTTTGTTAATCAACACGCCACGGAGCATTTTTTTGCAAAGTGTTTAACATTGTGTTATGTGTCCGTGCTTGGAATTCTATTGAATATTTATATTTATGAGTCACTTAATTTAACACAACATAACAACGTAGGTAATCCTCTTGTTGGTTAACAAACACTTACTGTTAGAAAAAAAGATTTATATCTTGGGTTAATGTTGTATTTATATGCTAACACTGAAACTCACTTTTTCTATGCGGTATTTGCGGGACTGCTCTACTTGCGTCGCTTGTTTATCAATCAACATCAACGTTAATTGGCAAAGTTCATGTACATATGTATGTATTATCACAAAGTGCTTATGTTGAAGCTAATACAGAATAAGTGTTAGTAGTAACCTTGACATACGCTAATGAAATGCCAAAACTGAACTAGACATCCATTTAATCAAGCTATTCAACTATGCACATGAATTTTATCAATAATCAAGTAATAATTCACATAAAACTTCAATTCAGAGTTGTTAAATTTATTTGTAAAATTAACATTTATTATGTTTCTTGCTTCTATGGCCCATCTGTACGTGAAATAAATTAAAATTTACAGTATTTTGTAATAATTAGGATGAGCATGCGCAAGCGTACCTAAGCTATGATTCATGAGGCAATATTATAATACCCATAATCACCAACATGAACATTGAATGCAATCCAACTTTTTATAGCTACTTGCTGGTTGTTGGTTATTTATTGTTGTGTGTTATTGGTCTTCGTTGATGTTCAGCGCGATGAACATTTGCGCAACTGGCGTGCTCAGTCAACGGATGGTTGGCTGGTTATTGCTTAGCTGTACAATAATATCGCGCTCTCATTTTCTCAAAGACTTGTATGAACTGTCAATGTTAACATCAATCTGGCAAATTGTGTAGAAATACGCACCTGACTAATGACGCCATAATTCATTAAGAGAGTTTACCGTTTCAGGCTTCATTGTCGCACATTTAAAGCGCAATAAAAATCTTTCTCGTTTTGTTTCTTCGCTTGACTTGCGGTCGCGTACCATTTTCTTGGCTCTTGGTTCTTTGTTCTAACTCACAAAGTGGCACTGGAGCAGCTGTCATTGTCTTCTCTCGTTAAGTCTATTGCAGAAAGCGACTTCCGCAATGGCGATTATTCGTCCATCACCAACAAATTACCGCAATTGCATTGCGTACCCAGCAATGTGTGTACATATGTGTCTGCCTCGTCTTTGAAGTCTAAGTGCCAACAAAGCGTAAAGTTGTTGTTGTGTAGTTTGTTGATTTTTCAGACTTTCATTTCCTCAATAGATGACTCATGTTTATACCTCAGCAAGTGCTAATTTTGATGGTTTGTTGCTTTTGCTTGCAGGGATACCATCAGCAAAGTGACCGATGTTATTAACGCAATGGGGACCGCATCGGCCAATGCCCAGGGGCTCACAAAGTCGATCACCACCTCGGATCGGCTGAGGAACAGCGATCAGCAAACACTATACTTCCTCGTTGACTCAACTGGCAATCAGTAAGTAAACTGTGTCTAACAACAAAGAAAATTGTTTTAATTACTAATTATTATGTAGTGTACTAGTAGTAGTATTCAGGTAACTTCTCACGGTATAGTCAGTGAATGAAGTTGTTTGTTTCTTCGTTGTTTGTTAGGTTTAAAGAAGTATTTTTATAGCAGGTTGGTAACCTCATTTCTTCGAAAACCGAGAATGAAATTATGAAATGAACGATGTGGTGGAATATTTTAGTAGGTGTATTACTATTATACTACCCCTTACATACGTACGTACTTACTTATACATATGTCTTGTATACGACTATTTCTTGCCTTTGATCGCGTTCGTTGTTGACGAAGAAAACTTGAGAACTCGGTTAAGACACGCAACTCGTTGTAGGAGGCATGCTAATAATGTATAAGAAACCTAGATATGTAGGTTTAATTACGATGAGTAGTGTTTGGGCACGAAACTGAAGTCAACGAGCTTTCGTAATGTTATCTCTGCAAATTAATTACCAGCTTATCATCATCATCGATGATTTATTACCTCCTCAAGGTGCTTTTAATCGCGATGCAAATTTCCGTACAAAACATTGAAATCCAATTAAAATCGCATTATATTAACTTTGCTAACGTGACATCCATGTAATTGCTCGTTATTTAATGTGCTCTTCTGCGCTACGAGTATGATGTGATTTGATTTGATGTGAAAATGTGCCACCTTCCTTATTTTATTCACGCGAGCAAAAAGTACGCATGTTCTGAGTTGATTGCCATCAGATTATTATGTTGATTACTATGCTCCACTTGTATTATATTTGTTGTGGCGTTCTTGGGATATTACACACCGCAGCAGCGCATTTACATAATGAATTCGTAGTGGTTCGATGTGCCATTTGTAATGTTAGTTCAATCGTAGTTTGATTTTAGTACGCTCTCTAATATAATACCACTTGCCATTTGCGTGGGCGTCGAATGAAACGCGAATATAACGCAATAAAATTGATTTTCTAATGAGCGTTTTTGCACGTTATTTGTAGGCATATTTTTTGTTGCTGTTAGTTAACCTACACTTTCTAATGGCTTTTTTGCCAGTTTTTGGTGAAAAGTTCAGCGCAATTAAATGTCAGAGCTGTAATAATTGCATGGCTAATCAGTGTAATTATATCTTTCACTTGAAAAACTTTCTAAAGCCTTTTTCTTGGCCCAGATTTATTCAGATTACATGTGTATATTAAAGCACTTTGCTCTGATCTCATATTTTTTACAAAGTATCTTAGTTTTTGGGTAATTAATTGAAGAATTCGTGCGATTACCCATTGTTATTGTGCTCAGACCCACACTGATTGTGAGTGATAGTTACCCATATTCAGGTATAATTGCAAAGTCAGATTGTATTATGATGATGGTACACTTAATTCTCACTTGAAATGCAGTTTATTTAAGTAGCTGCGAACATATGCCAGTGCCATTGGCTTTGCATGTAAATTTCATCAGCAAGCTAAGCACCGTTAGACTTGGAGTCTTTGAACATGCAAGGCATTCATTGAATCGCGTCCAACTGCGGATAATGCGGTGAAAATGACTGGGAGTCATGTGCAAATGCAATCAGTTTTATTACGATTCGGCTTGCGGTATTCAAATCGATGCAAACGCATGTTAATCTATTTGACCTAGATTTTTACACATTATGATGCTTTTCGTATGATTTATTGATTGATATCTATATCTATAACAACTGTCTTATACTTGTAGCAATTTATTTTCAATAATAATACAAGCCAGACTGCGCCAGGGTACATATTTCGTTGATTTATTAATCACCGATTGAAATATTCAGGACGTTTATTGGAAAACTACGTCAAATATAAATATTTGATGGTGGTAACCAAGCAGCTTGTTAATTATCCGCATAACACCTTCGTTATTAATCCCGGTGGATTCCCGGTGTTTCATAGTTTTATGTAATTTTTATTCATTCTTTCAGAGGAAAAGGCGCCGTCACTGGCATGCTGAAGACTGGCAGGAAAAGCCTCTATGTCTTCGATCGCAACGGGCATTATTATCAAGTGCAAGCGCCGTGCGTCCTCGACTTTTACGTCCACGAATCACGCCAGAGAAGCGGCCTCGGCAAGAAACTCTTCGGGCATATGCTTGAGGTGAGTGAAGATTAAATTTCTCAGCCGCATTTCCTTCCCTTCCATTTCTTTGCTTGCTTGGACGTCAAACATCCTGTGTTTCAATATGAGTCACGCAAAACGTTTCGCAGTCATATCATAAAAGATATTTGTTATAATGCCAGCTATGACATGTTGATGACGGCAAATATCCATTTATTTTGCGTTTCTTGTATTATAAACTAATCAACTGAATTATCTATGGAAAAGCGTATGGGTTTTCTACGTTACAACGTTGTTATTATTATACATATTATATGATGTAGTCAAGTCTTCGTACGCATTGTTTGTCGATGAACTGGGACATTTCAAATCGATTTTGTTGTATTTCCTTCCGGTACGACTAGGTTACTGAGTGCGCAATGAAAGTTTCATTGTCTGTTAACATAGTTTTTACACTTTTATGGCTTAACGTAACGATGCTATTGATCAATGTTGTCATATGGCAACCCATTTTTGTTTGAAAATTCGAATGCAATTTACTTTCTGTATTAGTTATGTTATTGTATTACTTTAGTTAGTGATTGAATTCTGATAGAAGAATAGCCTAGCGGCTAGCCAGAAAGTTTGATTGGAAATGCCGCCAGTCAAAATGAGTAAACATTTTGTAAGTTATTACATTATCCTTTGATCCTTTCAAAACTATAAATACCTAGGTCAAGGTTGATTTTCGCGTGTCGATCAACGATAGATTGCAAAATTGCACTTGCTATCTGAAAATTACCCATGCAGTTTCCTCTTCGCATGAGATTACTACGCACATTGTGTTATCAGTTATGATGGTGCAGTCACGGAACCACCGATGATTAATTACACAGAAAATACAAGTTCTTCATTGCTCTGAAGTTCAAAGTTAAACGCACGTTGTCGTGGTTGAATGCCTCTCTCGAATGCACTCGATCTTGTTTGGCTTTGTTTTCATCGCTGAACGTTTTTCCTTTTGCAGCGTGAGGAGATCGATCCGCACAAGTTGGCGATTGACCGGCCAAGCGATAAGTTCTTAGCATTCCTCAACAAGCACTACGCGCTGAACAATCCCATCCGCCAGATGAACAACTTTGTCGTCTACGATGGTTTCTTTCCCAAGGCCGAGACGAACGCCGAGAGCACCAAAGCCGAGTAAGCATATTCTAATCTTAGAACTGAATAGCACTGTATTGTCATCAGCTTTTACCTATGTTATCATTAATTATCCCTAACCGTTTAATTTTTGACGTTTATTAATTAGCGAGGCTTCGCAAAAGGGATCTAATGGCTTACAAGCCCAAATTATAACATCACCCTATGGGCGCTACGGTGCACCGCGACCTCCGTGCAGTATGGGCCAGGTAACCAATTAAATTAAATTAATTTATTAATGAATTATTGACTGATTAATAATATTACTCAATGCCATCTTTACGCACATTTAGATCATTCATAATCAATCGTCAACTGTCCCTGCTAATGAAAACGCTGGGTAAGTTTAGTCCTTGACCACATTTATCATACAAACCACGTTTTTATAAGTTTCTATATTTTCACACGTAAATATACTTTAATATTGCCAGATATCCCCATAATCCCGAACCCCTACAACCTGCAGTTACAAATTCGCAAAATCAACAGGTGGCACAAGGGTAAGTTCTTTCCCGGTTATTTTTTGTCCTTCCAACCAATCCTTAACATCCAGAAATGTGTCCCTAGCCAGCAAGAGCAGACACCCCGTCAGCAAATCCCAGAAACGGAAGTAATCGATCAAAATAACGCTCAGAACACCGCCGCGAAGTGCGACATTGCCAAGCAGCATAAAGTCAGCAATGGAATTTCAATGCTTCCGGACGAGGAGCGCTTGCAAAAACTACGCCGGTTGGAACAACCCATTGTCGAGGCACCCAAACAAGAATATCACTGGCCCTTCAATGCGCCCAGCCAGGCTTACGTATTTGAACACGGCTTTCACCACAAAGCTATCCCGAAGGTTGTTACTGGGATACAAGAGATTCTGCAGCCGGAACAATACACCTTGGAGAAGCAAGTGGCGCCGGCAAAGGTAGAAATGGACGAGTGGGGTAGACCCAAGAACGTTCAAACTGGATACGAATATTATTTCGAGCAACCCCCACAGTTATACAATTCGAATACCACGCCGGGATATCAAGGGGATAATAATACAACCGCGTACAATAACAATGCAAACGCGCCATTACAGAATATACAGCAGTATTATTATCCTGTACATCAGACGCATAGTCCAGTGCATGTCCCCGCGCAAATGTACACTCCAAGTGGTCAGCAACAACAGTACTTCATTCCACAGAATCAACAAGAGTTACAGGCTCAACAGATGATGTGGGATCAATGGTATCAGCAACAACAACAACAACAACAATATGCTAATGCTTATACTCCTCAATTCCCGCAACACCAATATGTGTCAATGCAACCGGCTATAAATGAAGTTCCATCTGCCGCTGAACAGCAAGTTGTTGCTCAGGATGCGCCTGCTACCCCGAGGACTGAAACTGCACCTAAGGAAGGAGACCAAGTGCCCACGAAGCTTGAGGCGCTACTGCCACAGCCACAAGCTAGTGAACGCGGCAGTCCCCAACGTGCAGAACAGATGGTAGCCATGCCTCAAATGGTGCCAATGTCGCCAATGCCTATGCAACAATTTACACCTCGAGGAGGTCCACCTCAAGTGATGCAATATGCCCCTCAAATTATGACTTCAACCCCAGTCCGTGCTCCACAGTTTATACCCTATGTACCATCTGTACCCGAAGTGCAATCGCAGCAACAGCAACAACAACCAACACCAGTTCCTACATCGCCACGACAAATTCTACAAGAACAACCAGTTCGAACTGCATCAATGCCACAGGTATCAACTAAAGATATCACGCCCACTACTAGTGGACATGCTGTAGCTCAGATGACGCCTGAACAGCAGATAATGTACTATCAGAATATGCTAGAACAGTCCAGATATCCACCAGGTATTCCGTTCAGACCGGCTAATCCTGTATTTGGCATTCCACCTCAACCAATGCAGCAAAGACAAGCTCAGGCACAAGGGCAAATCGCACAGTCACTAGAACAGCAACAACACAACTTTGTACCACCACAAGAAGGTGAACGTCAATACCAACAAGTACAGGCTAAGAACACCGACCCAGAGAAGAACTCACGAAGTGGTCATATGGATCATGACCCATCCGCTACTCCTAAGAAAAATGCGGCAGGTGACGCTCCCAAGAATCATAACCAACCATCTCCATATCCAGTTTTACTAAAATGTAACTTGGAGCCGCTGCTCCCTACCATTCCATTGCGCCGCTACTCAAAACCGGAAATCTCGCAACGCTCGTCGAAATCCCGTCAGAAAGTGCAGCGCAAACATTCATCGCCAATTATGCAAGAGCCACCGACCACAAGCGTTATATTCACCAAACATGAGGAAAATCAAGAACGTGGGAAATACCAACCAAAGACAGAAACAATTACCTTCAGAGAACATGACGAACCTTTGACTGAAATTCTTCGGACACCGCATACCAGACCTGTATCTACGCTTCAGACCGGCAGGAATACCTTGACTGAGCTAAATGACAACAAGGCCTTGCGTACTAAGCGTTCAGCTATGGTTAACGACATGCTGAGCCGATTGGCCTAAATCATCTCCTCCGGTGTCCCCACTCATAAGCCCTATACCCTTCCGGCCCTTTTAATTCCTCTTGGCATTTTAAATAAATTTTTGTAAAAACGTGTTTGTTTTACTGATGTTATGTTTGTTACTTTTGATTTCGTTGAGTTGGTTCTATTTTATTTTACTTTTCTCCACACAGGCCCCCAATTGCGTAGTCCGTAGACCGTTACGTAGCGTTTTAAATTTGTTATCAAAAGAGAGTCAAATACGTTCCAGTGAGCACGCCTCACCATCACCACAGCCACCACAAAACTCTCACGTGGAGCAAGAAGACAATGCACCAGCAGTGCATGCTAGATTGGACCGACCGCAAACTCTCTTACTGCACCAGCAAGCTGACAACGAGCATGCCAACCACTCGGATGATGACCGCGCGCCCAGCAGCATAGGCACCGGGGGACGGGACGATCACGTCGAGAACGACGTGTCTGCCGACGAGCTGGACGATATCGAACGTGAAATGCACAAGGTTAAGATTGCCAGGGCAAACGCGCAACCAATGCCGCCGGCCGCACGTTCATCTTTCAGCTCGCTGGGCTTTGTCAATGAAGACGTTGCGGTTCACCAGCAGAGAAAATCACCGCATCTCACAGAGCAGGGCTATTTCGATCTTAAGTTTTATAGTCATAAACTTTGGTAAATGCATTGCTTTGAGGCGCATTGTGATCGGCGGCATTTTCTACCAAGGTACAAACTGGCGTGGCACAAGCAAAACTTTTTTATCATGACAATGTGAGCGTAAACTTTGTTCGCAGTAAATTATTCTTGTTTCTCTATGTTCGACATCTTGTATTCACAACACGGATAGCTTCGGTTATTATAATATGCATTGTTTAGATATTAGTTATTATTTATTTATTATTATAACTAAGTTACTGCAATTTGCAGAACTGTTACCAATTTAGTGTAACTAGTTTCGAACTTGTACTATTGTATTGTACTTTAGAACGTAAAGTTTGAAATGCATAGCTGAAATTAGCTTTAATTTTGAGTAATTTCTCAGCATTTGTTATCTTTTCACGGTATTATGTATATAATATCAAGTAAATTATTAATAGAGCCAACAGTTTTTAAGTCGGAACAGGTGTTTGCAATATCAAATTAGCCGTACACATTTTATTTTGCCGAATGAATGGTCCCCTGCAAATTTGAATTTTAACATTCTGGATGTCTTTTTTGCAGAATGGGATTCAGAAACATCTACTTAGATCATTTTATGATCAGGTAATCAATGTATTGACGATGCGCATTTTTGTATCACTTCACTTAATATAAAATAAAATTAAATGTATATGCAACCAAAGACAATTAAATCTTTTACAATACCTTACATATTGATATTTATTCCTCGTACTTTCCTCCACGATGAAATCTTATTATATTATTATGTATTTCCTAATGCTGCACATTAAAATATACACATTGGCAATATTAAATAAAGTATATAATTATGCGGAATTTCTTGCGCAATAGCTGTATACGTTAATATTTTACAATATTAAAATCAAAATAACCATATATGATGTTTAGAGTGCAATCATCTCATAATTGCTGAATGCTCCTAGCCTAGTTAAATAATCCACCGCTCTAACCGCAAAATAATATCGATGCCCTGCTTCGAACTTTGTTAATGTGACCGCCATTGGCAAAGCCATCGCTTTGACATAGCCAATTTTCGCCCAATTGTCCGGATTCGGTTTAGCAGACGTTTCTTGGTACGCATATAACTGATAGCCAATAATGGTCTCATAGAGATCTAGTTTGTATGGCATCTTCCAACAGAGGACAATGCCCGTACCGCACATTGTTCGTGTTAGTTGTAGATCCGGACGTGGGGGAAGCGGTTTACCACTGGTACCCGTAGTTGGTTGGACGGTTAAGGGAAAGGGCGCAGGATGTTTATGTTTTGTAAAAGTACTTCGTGTTTGTATACTAGCCCCATTTATGGGTTTCGGGCCGTTTGTAGGAGCATTCGCAGAACGCAGAACTGAATTATTTTGCACTCGTGTCTGAGCTGATGTGGTTGCCTGGTTTGCAGTTTTGGCCGCAGAAGTTGAACCTTCTGTGAGAAAAAATAATCCCAACAACAAATAGATGAATTCCTTAGCAAGAAATTTCAGAATTTACTTACCAACATGCATCATAACCGAATGACCATTCATCATAAAGTACTTATTTTGACTATTTACAGGTTGCACTGCTTCTTCGCTTGTGAGATCGATGACACCAGCACCACCGACCGGCTTTGGCGCAATTTTCGGAGGAGATTTCTGACCGTAACTAACTCTTGGTTTTTTTGCCATCAGTTTTTCAACTGGAACTGGTATGACGCCGGTAGTAGGCGACAACTGTAAGACAAGTGAAACAAACTATAACAAAACTATTGCACTAACCAGAGACCATTTTACCATTTTTGATAATGTAGGTGTTTGATTACCAACACCAGTCGTCACTGGGCCGTTTGAAGTTCGTGAGACGGGCATTTGCAAGTTGGAACTTGCCTTACTGGGAGACGTAATATTACTATTGACTACTGCTGGCTTCCTCGGAGCTTCTCTTAGATCTTTAAGTATGACTTGTAAGCCAACGGACCTCGTAATTCGCGGTATTACTATTGGCTTATCTGGGTTTGTTTTAAACCTGGCAATTTCTGCCATAATCCGTTCATGAACCACCCACAAATCTTTCTCCTGTTTGTTTAAAGAAAATATCTCTTTTCTCAGGGCGTCAATCACGTCGTCTTTCTCGCGAAGAAGTTTAACTTGTTGCGCTAATTGCTGTTTATATACCAACTCATCGCAAACTTTTTGTAATATAATAGATTCTAGATTTTCTCTCGTCATATTCTTTAAGGTTCTATCCGATATGAACGATTTAAAACCTATCTTGGATTCCTCCGAAGTTAACTTTCTCTTTTTAAAAGATGTCGTTTCTTTTTCTAGTTGCTTTTCTGCTTCCCTTGCACGTTTCAGGCGCGTCCTTGTTAATATACCAGGTTCTGGTAGAGTACGATTTACCTTCGATTCTTTCTTTACTTGTTTTCCACTTTCGTCGTCAGTCTTTTTATCAGATTTTTCGTCATTTTCCTTGTCATTATCATTGTACAAATTATTTACATGATCTATGATTTCTTCCTTTTTCGGAACCTTCTCTCCTTCACAAGGAGTTTGCTCAGATATTGCAGTTTCGCCGGTATCCACGCCATTGTCTTCAATGTCAATTGACTCATCAACCTCAATATTCTCTGGCTTATCGAGATTATCATCAATTGTTGGTAGTTCCGTGGGAGATTTGCTACCTTCAGAGGTGATATCATCTTTCTCCTCATTAATAACTGCCACCTCTGAGTTGAAGTCAGACTGATCCTCTTCGGCAGGCTTTTCGTCCATTACCAATAAAAGATCATTGCTTTCATCCTTCTGTTCAGTACTAGGGTTTTCCGATATGGTATCCGCAACGGTGGCCAACCTCGCGGGGTCATCCATATTGCATGCATCTTTCCCCTCAGTACTATTTCTTATCGATGTATCTTTCACCGGAATATTACATTCGTCTTCCTCATCACACTTTGTGCTTTCCGGAAGCAAATTCTCCCCGGCGGTAATCTTACCACACTCAGTGATATTATTTGTATTTGTAGATTCTATAGACGACTCTACAGTTTTTTCATGGGTAGATTTGGATTCGTCATTAATATTCCCCGGTTCTCCATTTTCCTCCAAATTCCCAGAGACCGCCGAAGCACGTCCATTGGTTTCAATTACTTCCGGCGTAATTTTATCATCAGTCTCAGATACATTATCTGAGTTAGTCCCCAGTGAAAGTGAAAATTCTTCGTCAATTGTATCATTCAACGTAGATGGGTCAGAACCATTGGTGTCTTCTTTAGCAAATTCAGTTGATTTTTCTGTTGTATGTGTTTCACAGTTAACTATAATGTAAATGAATGGAAACAAATGAATTTGAAATAATGAAAACAAACATATGAGTTACACCAATGCACTGTTACGTACCTTCGTTCTTTAATGTGTGTGAGAGATTGATTTGAACTTCAGGGTCAACTTCATCTTCGGGCATTATAATAACCATATTCTAAATTGATTAAAAGATCAGTTGCTGAAAGAGATAGACCATAGAGGCAAACATTATTGAAGATAAATGCAAGGGCAACCAACAACAAGGCACATAACCTCATCAAGTGAAAGAAAGTAACACTTACATCTGTACACTTTATAGCTATGACACACATTTTACATTACAAACACAAAATAGTAAAACATATTTTCATTCATGCACAACATGATATTTGTATTAAAAGTGTCAGAAAACACGAAATCGCGATCAACCTTTGCAATAGGTTGTGGCGGCCATCTTGGGAGATACCTATGGCATTCGTCTGACACATTACACTCACTGTTGTCCACAATAATTATTTAATAGTAATTATACTGGACTAAAGTTTTGAGTTTCTGTAAATTATTATAATATTTGGGGGCAAATTGAAAAAAAAAAGTTGGAAATAAACATTTGAATAAACGTAAAATTAAAATACTTAAGGCTATAAAAATGCGACCTTATGGAAGATGCAATCACCTATCAAATTAGGATTGAGATTTATAAAATAAGTCAATAATGAGGGTTATATCAGGGTATTGAGGCATGGGCATATAGCGAGTAAGTGCTACACCGACACAATTGTCACCATGACGTCATACTTTCTTAGGTTATGTTAAATACATGAACAAATAATATTATTTCGTAATTAATACTTTATACATTCCCGGATGTACCAACCAAGACATCCGCTTATCGTAATGCCCATACTTCCACCTACTGTTCCATTTTCGGAACGAACAGGTTCCTAATTTGACCCAACTAATGTATAACCTGTGCCTTGACCCTTGAACCATATAGATCTACAATGGGGTAGCTAATACGCATCTTCCTTTTTCATTACATATATATATGGGTTATCGTAAAAACATGTGGTAAAATATATTAAGGGTGCCCTGCTACGCACATGTCCAACCAAAATATTCCTTAATATCGATCGTAAAAGGTATCCCCCAAAGAGTTGGTAGGGTACCCTTTCAATCTAGAATATATTGCAGACAATATGGGTACCACGGTATAAAATGGCAACATGGCACACCGACGCCATGTTGGGTATCCACACCAATATGTATTTACTAGACGGCTTGCAAATATCTTGGAATAGTTTGCAAGTATCTTTACAAATCATTCGCATATTTAGTCTTAACAATTTACAAAATGATTTATGTGCTACCCCCAGTGTACCCCAGCTAGACCGTACATGGGTTTCTATCATAATCAGATACATACATACATATATGCTAGCACTTGGCATGATACGTATGTTGTGACAACTGTACTCCGCTATAGATTTTAATGTAAGATATATAACGGCAAATGACAAAATCTACATACCTTGTTATCAGTTGTTCCACAGTGGATAATGATCACAAGTCAAATACGATGCTAGTGCCTCTGCGAATAGCGGGTTACCGGTGGGTCATTGCCTGATGAACTCCACTCTAGTATACGGACACTTCCACAATGGTAGACGCTCGATGTTGCGCTCACTACGCATGCGCGGTAGCTATATTCAGAGCTTGGGAATGGAGCTTGGGAACCTGGGTATTTCAAATATCCCTAATTCCAAATATTCACGTATTAAATTAATACCCGGCAGTCAATATATAATAACCAAGAAGGATAAGCGAAGAGGAACACAAAATGAAAAAATTTAAAAATTTTAAGAATTTAACCTTAAAAAATACCGTTGATGTACTAAATTTTAATAATAATATACTCCAGATATTTTTTCGAACTCTTGCAGTTAATGTTATCCTAACTTGGAAACCGGTTTTTATGACTTATTTATAAGAGATTATACAAACTATAAGTGATAACACATAGTTAATCAATTATGGGATCAATATCAATCTTGACAATTTAAAAAATTCGATAAATAAGTAATTTTAATTATTTATTTCTTCGATAATATTTTTATTGCGACATCTGTCGGCACACTCCAATGCTAGTGCATAGTGAAAGAAGGTTATGTGCGCTTAATAAAAAATAAAAGTAATACTTATAAAGAAGATTTAAATTGATTAATCATTAATTATAAGTGGAGCTGAAAACTTACATGTATAAATAATAGTCCCAAAATCAATTACTTTTATTACAACTTCGTGACATTCGATGTATCTACGTATTCTGGTGTGATTCAATGTACATTATACGCGCGATCACTCGACGCCCGGCAGGATATCTCCACGCGGTAAGCCTTTGTATTTTCTCGGTTCGTTAGTCACGTAGCAAAATTATGACAGGTTCGGGCATGTTCGACCAAGGACCTCGATTTGCACTTCAAACCGAAATTTACGGAGGAAGAGCAAGCGAAGATATTACACATAGTAAATCAAGCAAACGCCGATGAGTTATCAAAATTCGACGTATCTCGGGGTCGAATAAAAAACCTCGAACTCTGGCGCATGAAAAATGGTCCTTTCCGCTCGCTTTCGGAAATACTGGAAGTCGAAGGTCTCGGCGAAAAAGTATTAGAACGCTTCTGCAATAGTATAATTCTTAATCAAACGATCGAGAATAATCCGAAAACAACAAGTAGTAGTAACCGTAAACAATTCGTAACACCTGCTATGGATAAGGAAATCTTAGATGTAAATACACTTGTTTCAAGCTTTTTTTTATACAATTTGTGAAGATTGGGATTGTTCTAGAAGGTACAATCAGTCGTGGGTATTCATACGAGCGCCACGGGTGTCAGTTGGGCGAAATTAAACACCGAAAATAATGAGGTTCAATCTTGGAACTTTCAGGATTTTAGTTTTTTACCCAAGAAAATGCTTCCCACGGAAACGTATGATCTCGCCGTTCAAATTCTACAACAATTGCCGGACGCTGATTTGTATGTTATGGAAGCGTCACCCAGCATGAGTCCGCAGAGTCAACAATCAAATAAAACTCTTCCAACGTATACACAAAATTTGGAACTGACTTCGATGCTCTTGGCCCTGATTAATAGCAGTGCAAATCATGGTATGGTACTCAAGTCGGACAATGGTATTGTGGGAACTAATTATAACAAGGTATACTATCTACGCTCGTATTTATCGGCAAGATTATTCAAGACGCTCGTTGGTAATGAACGAGTATCTTCTGGGGCAATAATGGAAAAGTTGTTAGAGCGCTCGGCGGAACTACCTTGTACGCCTATTACTACAATGGCTGCCGTCAAGGAAACCTTCCATTCACATTCGGCAGTACACAAAGATTTATTAGGACAAGCTTTAATGTTAGTTATAGCTTTTGTGGACTTATGCGTTTATAAAAACTCAATTAGTTTGCAAACTATTAGTAGAACGAAGAGAAATACTTGATGTGCTCTGCAACCAGGGTTGCCTATAGTAATTAACGTTATGTAAATATATTCTTAAATAAACTGTTTTTGTTTGCATAAATTTATGTCTTTATTTGTTATTCCTCATTTAAAATGGTAGATGATTAAGCGATTTCAAAAACGTTTGCGCAGTTTTCATATTATTTATTCATAGATGTTAAGGCGATGATGCGATGAAGTAAACATAACCTCCACGTGGCCAGCAGCAAGTCATCAATAGTACATTTTAATAACATTTGTTAATATTATAAACATTATGAATGATCCAGAAGTGGGAAATACATTGGAATATTTGAAGCAAGTGGAGTGCGCGGCACAAGATATCCTCGCCAAGAAGCATTTGAAGTTGGAGTTATCTAACGCCAAGAATAAGTTCAACGAAGCATTCAGGGCCTTGCAAAAATCGGAGGAGAATTACACGCGTGTTAAGTGCGGCGGATGTTATATGAGACTTCCGCGTCAATTTGCAATTGATTTATTGAAGTCAGGTATGGATATGATTTAATTTATGCGGGTAAACAATTTTGTTTTTACTTTATTGTGCGCGTGTCCTTAGATATTGCGACTACCACGGAGGAAATAGACGAGCTTCATCAGGAAATTCGTCAACAGTTAGCCGATTTCCGTGAGTTGGAGCACCAGCCGGGCATTGTGGGTTTCGGCTTGAAGCCGTTGAGTAGCATGGAGACGAAGACAATGTCGAAGGCATTCAACTTTTAATAGGTAACATGTGTTGTGTGAAGTGGAGTCGAGTATGGGAATGAATAAAGAAGATGACGTCTTTCTGGCGTCATGTATGGGAAATGAAGTGATTTGCGCATGTTGATATCGATCAATCGTCGGCGTACGGTTGCGTCGAGAGTCGGGTACCGTAGTAGGCAGCTGTGTGGCGGCAGCAACCACTCTGATCGGCGTTGGCGTCGATGCTTCCACTTCCACATCCACCACTGTCGCCGCCGCCGCCAGCAGTGTTGTGCTGCATTCGCCAAGACGTCACATCACAGTAACAAACCCCATAGAAATTAACGCCAAAAGTTGGCTGCTTAGCGCTCATTTCAATTGGTGATAAACCTAAGAAAATGGAGGTCCAACGAGCGAATGTAAGTCAGCGGTAGATTCAGATACGTAGGCACCTATAGTAATTCATCTGCATTGCTTAGTTGGTGTTTTTCCGCGCTGTTTTGGCTGCGATTACACGCTTCTTATAAAGTAGGTGACTCGAGTTGCTGTAGCCCCCAAAATGACAACGAACAACCTCTTGCCTTTGCGAATAGTCGAGATGGAAACTACATAAATAAATTGGATTTGTGCATGAAGCAATCGATTTGAGAATGGTAGAATGCTAAAACGACCTTGTCCTCGCCGCCGTCGCTGCTGCTACTGCACGCTTGTGTGTGCATAATCACACGTAGTCGCTGTACGTACAATTCACATTTTCTATTTCACTTTCCACATCTCTTGCCTGATTACTCTTGAAAGCATAGTCTTTGAAAAATACGCGGATACTTAGCGCTAATTGGTTTTTAAAATATGCATGCGCTGGCATTTCTATTCTATTTTGTTCTAAACATATTCCTGATTGTTTACCTTCGTATGTAGTCGTCAGCAAGTCAGTTAATTAACGAGTGTATTGTTTAAGAGTGTTAATTTTTGTGGTAAAGACGTCATTAATTGAGGTGATTATTGGAATCATAAAGCTAATCAGCGGTGATTGTGATCAACGTAGAAAAAAATTCCATTGAGCTCATTGTATAATCAGCAGCCAGTCAGTCAGTGTTTGTTAATTAAATAAAACAGATTTAAAAATTGACATGAATGGGGCGATCATCAGCAGGACGAAAGCAAACAGCGCTCTGCAGCGGTGCGATTACGACCACGATAGAGAAGAAAACAGTTGTTTTATGCGTGTAATCAGCGCGCATGATGTCACAAATTTAATTATTTGCATTCGCCGCGCGTCAGTTTATTATTATTAACACTTGTTGCGTTAATTTTCGTGGGTGTTTGTGCATGGAAACGTCCGATGAGCACATTACGCCGCCACTAGGTTGTGGCCTCCCATTGGTAATGCAATTTTTACCAATTGCACTGATAAACTATGTGACTAATCGCAATCACTATCGCTGAGTGGCTTTCACCCAATGCTAATATGCCATTAGCCGGCGAGCGAGTTCATTCTGGGCTGACATTTTGTCATGTCTGGTGTTGAGATTAATTTAGAAATGCTAGAATGTTGTAAATAATATTATTTTGTATTGAAAATTGCTCTGCTCCGCATTCGAGGTCAAAGGTGACAAAGTTGAATTTCGCGCTTTTGCACTTCTTTCTTTCTAATTGCGCCGATTGTTGGTCAATTAGAAAACGAATTTCGCGGAATAAAATGTTGTTCGCTGTGCAGTGTTCATTTGAATGTTGCGCTTAGAATTAAAACTGTAATGTAATATTGTTTGTAGTTAGTTATAGTTGCTGAACGAGTGGCAAACGGGACTTCGATTCATCGCTGTTGTCTTGTGCGAGGTAGAGGTAAACCTCGCGAACGACAGCGCTAGGCAATAGTACTAAGTAACTTAAGTGCGCGAGCAGTAGTCGAGAGTAAAGTGACCCACGTATGCTATGCGCGGCTCAAAACTGAACGAAAACACGCTAAACAGTCGGCCGCTCGCGACCGCGAACTGCCAGCCAGGCCAACGCAGCAAGTAAAACGGCGCGCGGAACCAAGACGGACGGACGAAACGCTGTGTTATCATTACAATTCAGTCAGCGCGAGAGCCAGTCCTCGGCTAGTTGTGTTTTTAGAGTAGAGCAGCGAGTTTTCACCGCGGTGCGGCTGCAAGTGTGAAATCTATTCATTCGTACGCGAATTACACACAGCGTTCGTACGAAAAAGTTGTGTGTCCGTCGAGAGGTTGAAAAGTCGAGAAAAGCCGCAACCGCATACAAACAAACAGACGCAGAATACAAAGTCACTGCCTATTTATAATCAAGCAATATGTACATTGCTCACATGGAGCCGTAATAATAATAGTGGCGTGGAGAGCGAGAGCGCGAAATGTAAACGCGAATGCCGCAACGCTCAACATCAGCATCATTATCACCAAGGATAGTGCGACTCGTCCCGGTCGGAGAAAAAGCGTGACGAGTTTATTGTTGTGCGTTGTTATCTGCCCTGTGATAAGTTAATACGCACTCTGAGCCTGGACCATAGTCGCAGCAGTGCGTCTAAACTCGGCCCAACGAGAGAACTAGACGATCCACTTGAAAGTGTCAAACCGTTGTAAATCACCCAAACGTCATAAAAGTCTTCTATCATTATCTATCTTCTGGTCAGGTAGTGCTTTCTTTGTTGGCGACAAAAATTAGAAGACGGCCTGCAAATTTTGGATGACCAATAGTCGGTTGTCCATAAACGGTCATAATACAAAATTACTGAGTGACACAAACAAAAATATATTACAAGAGAAGATTCACCCAACATGTTTGCTGTTTTTACACTCTGTAAATTCGGTCTCAACGCCCAAATTCTTGCACCCTGTCGTGACTAGGGCTTGGCCAGTTTCAAGTGGATCGTCTAGTTTATAGGTCGGTTTTCCTATATGTTTGTTACAAGATGCGCGTATAACTTGAGCACCGGAACAACAGGTATCTACAAGAAAATGGCGAATGGCTTGGTCATAGTTTAATAGTCTAATATTTATTAGTTCTACCGGATCATAAATAAGTTAATGAATGAAACAGTCAAGGAAATTAGAAATAAACAAAACAAAATAAAAGACGTCCGGCATCGGATTTGTTTACGCATTTATTTGAGCAATCAGATCTTTAAAATTACGAAGGCAGATCACATTGTTACACCATACGGGCCGGGCCGGCCAGCAAGGGTATTAAAATGTGTATTATGTTGTGGAAATTTACCTACAAATGTGTGGTATTAACGTGGCAAGCATTAGACAGAAGCATTCCTCAAGACAATATAGACGTACGCATAATAGGCACTGATAAGACGACATAGACTATAACTCATTGAAAATGTTTGATATCAGTGATGGTGTCATTAATTGTTTTCGCAACCTAAGCGAGCAAGCAACCAACTACTTACTCACTCATTTATGTCGAAACCGACTGCTTTTTCAAAGTGATTCTAGTTCAATATCAGTTGTCAAAGCAACATTATTGATTGCGAATGCAGTGTGACCAGCAGTAGCAAAACTCGAGTGCGTGCAACTTTGTCATATGAAATGAAATTTGATTATTTAAAATGTTTGATGTTACGTTTTTAGGCTTTGAAAAACAACAAAGTCTCAATCGTTGTCGGATTCATATTCAAATATGCGTTAACCTTGTAAAAAAGCAGCGTACGCTGTGATTAGTTTAGCAAACACTCATTTTTTCCTGGTTGGTGTTGGCGTGATGCGCGGTGCGAGCGAGTGGTACACCTTGCTTGTTTGTTTGTCTGCCCGCAGACATTTCGTGAAACAATAAACATTTTTTTATAATGCAAATCACCATGCGCGAAGTGTAACGACCATATGAAATGTGTGTTATTTGCGTGTTTTTTTCACCAGGAGCGATTGCTTTTTCGCATTTCTCATCATTATCATCATGGCAGGAATTAAATCCATTCCAATTGGACTTGTTTTGCATTCAATACACCAGAAATGTAATAGCGCTGGAAACTTGACTTGAACAATAGCGTACCGTTTTGAATTATTCAAGTTCAAAAACGAAACTAGACAAACTAGTTTAAATATTTTACTTTACTTTGTTAAGTTTATTTCAATTTTTTGTATTTTTGTTCATAAACCTTTTGTATGTAAAAAATTTGCTAAAAAAAATATTGGACAATGATCATGAATATGTAAATGATTGGATGTAAACATACATATGTATGTACATACATAAATATGTATTTTGTTTAGTTAGTCTGGGTTTAGGAAGCACTATTGTTAGTTGTCATTATCATCATCATGGAGTTGATAGCATTGTTGTGAGGCTGTTTAATCTATGTCTGTAGGTATTGCCTTGTTGTACGTGTCCTGTGCTATAAACTTTAGCATTGCAACAATCATAAAACGTCTAGAATATGACGAACAATGCTTTATGCAGATTACGATAAGAAGCCTGCTCTTGCCTTGATTTGCAATTGTACTTACTTTGCATGCAAATTACGTCCAATAAGCTAATTATTTAATTTAAGAAATGCGCGATAATTTTCAGCAACCAACCTTGCTTCACTTTGATAATATGAACTGAAATATATGTACATATGTACTTAATAATAGTCCAGGTTTATGTGAATAACAACAGCATAATCAGCGCATTCGCGAAAATACTTGACATTTATTAGGCATATCTGACGTGGAAATTTATAAGCTGCCAAAGTGATAAGCACGTTACTTTTTATTATCAATTATCGAGTAATTGCATATTTCTGTACAAGTGTGTACTTGTACTGTAAAAACAAGAAGTGCGTTTGTTGGTTGGCTTACGAAGAGAAAACAACCTTGAACTTGTCCTGAAGTTGTGAAGACTCGCGCAATAAACTTGAATAAAATACATAAGAAGAAGAAGAAGAAAAAGAGTGAAACATTTTCTTGTTTTGTTTTACTTTCTTGTTAGCATCGATAGGTGAAAATTTACATTTGGTTGATTTTCTTTGAAACTTCTGTTTATCATATTAATTGTATAAAATCTACCTAGATATATGCAAACGGTACTTGCTTTTCAAATATGATTGTTTTTATCTTTTGTATTGTAATGGGCAATCTCCCATGGTAGGTGCGCGAACGTTCTCTTCGAGCGCGAAGAGAAGAAAAAAGAGAAACTTGTATAAATCCAGCGATATTATGTGTATTCTGGCTGGTTACTTACTCACTCACTTACTTAGCTTTTTGCCTTCGCACTCCTGCCTTCGCTTAACATTCAATTTCAAGTGATAGAGAGTTCAACGGCCGTGCGTACCTTTTGCTAGCCGATGAGAAGCGAAGCTGCGCAACTGACTCAAATGCACGCGCACAAACCATTTCAATGACTAGGCTTGACTAGAAATTCCCTTACAGTTTTGAAAATATTTCCGTTTCTTTGTTGCAGAGCATCGCCTTTAATTGGCACATCCGTCAAGTGTCACCCATCGCAGTACAATATGGTGAGTGGTTGGATTGATGTCTGTCAATCCAATTGTCTGGGGTGACGTTGATCTTAAAATGATTGTTTCTTGTGCAGGCGCCGCCGATCGGCGGAATACAAACGCAATGTAAACTTGGCGTCGGTGACGCGATAAGACAGAATGACATTGCCAATCACACCCCTGTGCGGGGAGAATAACAACAGCGGGTTACCCCTGCGCGGTGCCCGTCGGAGGCAGCAGTGTCTCAGCGCCGCGTTCGCCGAGCGCGATCAACCCTCGAAGCGCGAACTCCGCCGCGCTATATGCTCCTGGTCGGTGGGCTACGGCACGCTGAACCAGCTCCAAGAGGACGCGAGTAAGGTGGCGGACAGCACGAGCTTGCTGGGCCGCCGCCCACAACCCAGCATCCATGTGGCGGCGGTGCCCATCCACCGGACGCCGCTTACCAAAGAAACACCAGAACCTGCAGCAGGGCCAAATCAAGCGCAACCATCACCTCAGCGCCGACATTTCCTTGGCATGCCAGGACTCAAGAGCCTTGTCAGCCGACGGAGGAACAGCGTCTCCTCCGAGCCCGCGGCGGTGCCCCTGGTGCGCCGCAATGGCAGTGTCAGTAACCTGGCACGTTCAGCGGCGAGTCTCGCCAATCTCCGCAAGAATGAAACAGTCCTGGCGCTCACAGGTGTCCTGCACACATCGTCCTCCTCCAGCGACCTGGAGCCTATCAAGCCCATCAACCGCCTCCGCGAATCGCCCCATAGCTCGCACTCGCGAATATGTTCGCGGTGTTCCAGCTTGCTGTCGCTAGCCTCGACCTCGCGGTATTCATTGGACGCCAACACCGGCGGCTTTGTGCAAGTGCCCAAGGAGACGGACGAGTGCGGAACGATTTTGTGTAAATTGTGTCTAGTTGAGGTGCCTTTTCAAAACGCCATTCGGCTGCTGCAGTGCAACTGCGCCTTCTGCTCCGAGGTGAGTGAGTCATAGTCGTGTAGTGAGATAAATTAAATGATGCCTTCTTGCTTTTTTGCTAATCGAGCGCAATTATGCAAATCAGCGTGCAGCGTTAATTGTGAAAGGTGAAATGACACTTTCAAGCACAACAAACAATTATTTCCAATTGCCTCGCAGCAAGGCAAGACAGGCGGTGATTAAATTTGCAATTGAACATCCGCTATTTGCGCGTAGTTAAGAAACAATAAAATTCGCATTCGGTCATTTCGATTTCACATTTGAAATTCACGACGAACACGTTCGTGTATAACTAACTCGTAATATTATTTATTTAGCACTTCATTAATATATTCAAATTGCTGGCACACAGCAAGTACAGGTATTTATAACACAGCGTACGAGCAAGCAAGTGGCATTATTTCATCAAAGTTGGAAACGTCATAGAGTCATTCTACGATAAGGAAGCAGGCTTGGAAAGCGAACGTTTATTGAAAATCGAAGACGACGAACGAAGGTGCTTTTCAATTAGTTGCAGTACAGCCGGGTGTTTTCACTTCTCTGTGACGTGCACCTATACATGTATTTAATGCGATAATCCATTGTGAGTCCAGGAGACGAGGACGTTAATATGCATGTAGCGCAACGCAGCATTGATCGGTCGCAATCTGCGTTGTACGCTGAATGCATAACAAGGTAATTTCTGCGACGACATCGCCTTCGAGAATTGTCTGGATTTGACGTGATCTAATATTAATACAAACAGACATATTTACATACAAGCCAACCAGCTTAGCTCGTATGCAGGATTGACACAAATTTTGTGAAACGCTGTTGCGATAGGCAAAAGTGCATGCCGATTAGTTACTAATCGGTATTGTATTGCAAATTCCAATTGTGTATCGTTTCGTCACTCAAAGAATCAACTCGCATTACGTACGTCGAAGGCACGCTTGTTTTGTTGTGCATGTCGATGATGATTTAGTTGCGCTTTATATTACTCTGTAAATTAATTCACCTTGAGCACACGCATCAATATTGCGGGCTATAAGCAGCGACCCTTGATGTCGGTGACTGTCAACAACTCATTCTTTGTTTTTGACTTTATTCTCGAAATAAAATTGTGTATAGTTCCTCTTTGTCGGTGAGGGAGGAGCCGCAGTGAATAACTATGTAACCATAGTCTGTGGGTGATGATTAATGCAATTGTTCGCTTTTTGGTGTCACAATCATCTTGAAGTATTATTCTTTCTTTATTCGAGTGCAATTAACTTTCATTTTCGTCGTCTCGTGCTTGTGTGTCGCAATGGAAACCGTTGGTGTTCAAATGGACGACACTTGATTTGAAATCGCGTTTGCATCAACCTATAAACATTATTAAATGTATGTACGTATTATTCGAAATTCTAAAGTTCATGATCGTTTTGTCACTGATTTTCAACGATGTTTATTTATAAAATAGCGCTGATAGATTGTACGTGCGCGATGCCGACGTACATCCTCTTATCACCGTATGAATTCAAATTGAACGAAAGAGAATCTAAAGTACTTGAAAACTTTTACAAGGCGCGAGCGTGTGTGCATGTTTTAACAAATGACTTTCTAATTTCACGTGTCTGTCTCCTCCGTGTGAATAGCACAAATCAATCTTCATTAACAAGCGTCCTATTCAGTTCAGGCTACAATCACACTCATAAATTGAGTCATGGACTTGACTAGACCGGACAACTCAGAGGAAAATAATCACTTATAATTGTTATTTGTCACTCTCATAGGTGTAGAGGTGAGTTGTAGCAAAGTCTAATTAATGAAATAAACGCCAAGAGCACATTCGGTCTAAAGATAATATTATATTATGTGAATTGTAAGATGTTTCAAGCACCTATTACTCTACTCCACATAAAAAGCGCACGCTTGTTTTGCTGCCATTTCAAGAGTGTGAAAAAGTCGTGATTGTATGACCTTTAAACCAGTTCCTTCCTACGATCCAAGTAAATTATTTTTTAATTAAACTACATCTAGCTGTAAATAAAAAAAAAAGTTGTAGAAATAATTAGCACCGGAATCGTGTGTGAAAAATGCCGAAATATGGCCTTCGCGAGGTTACACTTTATCAATAGATAACAAGCCGCTCGTTGATAAATTCAGGGTATTCGTAGGCGTGATGCAATTGTGTTTTCCTCAATTCGTCTGTGGTTTCGTTTCCTAATTGGAAATTATTGGGAAATTTGCGCACGATGCACTGTCTGTCTACCTACCAATGAAAATATACTTAAATGACATGTCAATAAGTAATTACGATTAGTAATTGGATTTTATGTAATGTGCTTCGTCCACGGGTAGCTAGAACCTTGAAAGCAGATAATGAATTGTTAGTGGTCGCATAGCTAGTTATTAGCAGGCGCTATATAATGCGTTTTAGAGCTACTGCTT
Source organism: Aleochara bilineata (assembly GCA_003054995.1). Taxonomy (NCBI): domain Eukaryota; kingdom Metazoa; phylum Arthropoda; class Insecta; order Coleoptera; family Staphylinidae; genus Aleochara; species Aleochara bilineata. The sequence continues at coordinate 51,758 of NBZA01012413.1, read as the reverse complement.
GAGAAAAAAACTCCAACAAAACAAGATAAATTATAATCTTGTTTATGGCGCATTAGTACGACTCTTGTTTTCCGCGCTTTTACTCAATGAATGCACATATGATTAAAATTATTGCATTTATATGATTTATCAATAACAATTCCTAAATGGCTTCCTCATTGTGGTTTTTTTCCAGTGCATGAAGTCTTACGTCGAGTTTGAAATCGCCGAAGGCGCCTATGACATTTCCTGCCCAGATGCGCAGTGCCCTGGACAAGGGATACTCCTGCAAGATGAAATTAAAAGACTGGTTGGTGACGACTTACTGGAGAAACATTTAAAGTATCGTCTCAATAGAGGTTGGTTTATAGGTTTTTATTTGTTCGTCTTCATTGCGTTAGGAGTTTAGTGACATGGTTTTATTAACGTTTTCCCAATTGCAGAGGTGGAGATTGATAAGAATCGCATGTGGTGTCCACGTGCCGGCTGCGAAACTGTATGCAACGTCTGTCCGCCATCGAAGAAACGTAAAGCGCAATGTGTGCATTGTCCCCGTTGTGCGGTCGACTTCTGCAGCACTTGCAAACTGGAATGGCACCCGGATCTCACCTGCGAGGAGTACAGCAAGCAGCTGGCGAAGCAGGGCAGAGCTGAAGACCCGGGCATTGCATTCTTCGACTCAGACCTTATCAAGTTCTGCCCGATGTGTAGCGTTCCTATCGAGAAAGACGAAGGCTGTGCTCAAATGATGTGCAAGCGATGCAAGCACGTCTTCTGTTGGTATTGTTTGGCCAGTTTGGATGTAAATAACTGTTGGTACGAGTTGAGGGCTTGAATTGATTGTGTTCTTTCTTTAGGACGACTTCTTGCTGCGGCATTACGACAAAGGTCCGTGTAAAAATAAACTGGGACATTCGCGCGCTTCGGTCATCTGGCATCGGACGCAAGTGATTGGCATCTTTGCTGGATTCGGTATTCTTCTCCTCGTTGCCTCTCCGTTGCTCCTGCTGGCGGCGCCGTGCATCATCTGCTGCAAGTGTCGCGTGTGCAATGCGGGCACGACGAAGCTGGATAACGAAGAAGAGCTTCCAACCGAGAGCCACTGAGCCACGGCGTGAATACGCATTCGCATCGTTGTTCGTGCAGCGCTTGTAAAATTTCTAGTCTTTTTAGCGGCTAACGAAAACAGCAACGAGTTGAGTACTACAGTTACAAAAACCAGCAAAACGCAGCCTCTTAATGTAGACGACAGATATTTAAGCAAATTGCGAGTTTTGAGCAATGCACGGACGGCTTACTGTGATAGAACTGTGATGAATTGTCTCTAACCGTCTGTGTCTGAAAACTCATACACAATCTTAATAGTTCTGAAGCAGATGTTAATTTTCGTTCATTCATTTCTAAACGTATAACTTTTTGTGATCCTTACTTGTTAATTTACTTATTTTTATATGCATGTTACCCCCGTTTAGTGTACTTAATTCTGTTAAGTGCGAAGCGGTTGCGCTTCCGATTATTATTATTTTGTTTATTATTACGAATTCGTTATGGGCGTGTATGCTCTGTACATATGTGTAGACTGACTTTAATTTCCTAATTGAATTGCATTGACGACTATTTAACCACTGAATAGGGCTGAAACTGTGCACTAATGTGGAATCAAGGATAATGCGTCAGTTGCGTAGATATTTGTTTTGTATTGACTTGGATAGCTGGCGCGTCAAAGTTCCACGCATAACGTGCAGATGCAAGCTTTATTTGTTATTAAAAATGTAAAATCGTTAATTTCTGAGACATAAACTACGTTATTGGGCCGCCCCTATACATATTGTTCCTTGGCGCTTTCTTTCTTTCCCTTCACTAATGTTAACAGTTTCAAATACAAACAATAGTCAATTAGAGACAGCCATAATAAATAACAGTTTTTAGTATAATCACATGGACGTTATCCAGCGTAACTTTACTAAAGTCTAAGATAATTACATGGAAACTTATTTTATGATGATTCGCTTATTTGAGTATCAGTTTTTGTTATTATATAACAAATAATTTATAGTAAAATTATAAATTATTTATTAAGTTATGATTGTAATATATTTTTCGAACTTTTAAGTACTGACGTCAATTATTTGGAGGAAATTGGTCATTTCCATTTATGAATTTATTTATTTACACACTTATTTTAATACACGTCTTAAACCAGCAGTATGGTCAAACAATGCAACATTTCTGAATTCTCCCTTCATATCTAGGATATAATGAAGGTAATGATCCTTTACCTTGATGGGTAATTGTGATGAAGCACCACTTCTTGTCTCCTGACAGGATACATTTGATAAATTAACCGTCATTATTCTATTTGTTCCAAGTGGTGTGTACGTTACAATTGAGATATCATTACCACCCTTCCTCAAGATAAGATACCTGACAGACCTCAATGTAAACATCCATGATATAACCAAGATACCATATCCTACCAAATTAATTAAATGACTTTAATCATTCATTTATTTAAAGTGTATTACTTACCAACTAAGAATGCAAAGAAGGCAATGGTGTTTCTGTATTTATTTTCTCCGAGGTTTAAACTCCTCCACCACGGTAGGTTTTCTTCCGCGGGAACTGGAATATCTTTCAAGTGGAAATATGCAAAATGAGATAAATACGCCCAGAAGCCAAACTGGCACAGTGCAAATATATTTAATATTCTGTAAAACCGCGGATTGTCGTATTTGTAAAGAATCACATCCTTAACAACTTTTGTATTTATGTTCAGTTGGGACTTCTCGGAACAATAATTCCGGAGAGGGAATAAATTGCTTTTAATATTCACAGACAATAACGTCAAAGGTTTCCGTAGTGTACATAATCTTTGCAATCTTAAAAGATATGAACTCATTATGAGAAGAGGACCTTTTTACACATAACAAACTTCGGTACAATTTAACCTCACTTAGTGTTTAGTATTCCCTGCTGGTATCTATGATACTCGCTTTCATAATATGGAAATTGATACCATTAATAATTTAATTCAGGATCCACCCAACTTATTGCAAACTTTTAAAGATATTCATCCACATATAAAGGAGTTAATGGAAGACAGTGTTGAAATAATTTCAAAAAAGTGCGTTTTACCAAGTGACCAGTTAACTGCCGAAATAATAAAAACTGAATATGTGTTATCATATCTACATGATTATCTAAATATAGGACCATGGCATGAGGTTAATGAAAAGTACAGGTTTGCTTTTACTTCTGCCAGTTTTATCAGTGCTTTATTTCAAATAACTTTAAGTTCAGAACTAGAATCTTTAAAACTTGCGCTAAAAATAGTTGATAAGGGATTCCTATTAGGTTTGCCATTAGCATGTAATACGCAATTATTAACTGAATTTGCGCGCTTACTTTCGAAAAGTATACATAATTTGCAAAGCAGAATCGATGATAACTCTAGTGAAAGTTTTCCTAAAAAGAAGGTGAAAAGAAGTGAACAAGAACTAGTGAAAGGAAATAATGTGGATGTTTTAACTTGTCCTTCAATTGAGGTGTTTCAAAAAACTTATTTCCAACCGCAAAAACCATTAGTTATTCAAGGTTTGTTATAATATCTTATGGAATATATGCTTGGATAGTTTTTTTCAGGGTGTATCTCACACTGGCCAGCTATTGAGAAATGGAAAGATTTAAACTATGTGCTATCAATAGCAGGGGAACGCACTGTACCAATAGAAATAGGTTCGTATTCAGCCGACAACTTTTCCCAGAAATTAATGACAATCAGAGAGTTTGTGAACAATTACATTTTAAAAGAAACTCAAGAAATTGGATATTTAGCTCAACATGATTTATTATCCCAGGTAATATAAAATTCCTAAATACAACAATCTTCTATACTAATTTCTTATTATTTATTGGATACAATTTATGAAAAGGTACCGGAATTACTGGAGGATATTAAAGTGCCAGAATATTGCTGCATAAGTAGAGATAAATCTGAAGAAGATGAAGAACCGCAGATTAATATCTGGTTGGGTCCAAGCGGAACGGTTTCAAGTTTGCACTTCGATCCAAAGGATAATCTATTATGTCAAGTGCATGGAAGCAAACAAGTGATTCTATTTGCACCAACTGATAGTTCATATCTATATCCATTCGATGATAAAATGCTTCAAAATACATCACAAGTGGACCCAACAAAGCCCAACTTAGAACTATTTGAAAACTTTCCTAAGGCAACAATGTTTACGTGCATAATTTCTGCTGGGGATATTCTATATATGCCACCAAAGTGGTGGCACCATGTGACGTCGTTAGAGCAAAGTTTTTCCGTTAATTTTTGGTTTAAATAAATGTTTGTAACCACCCAAGTACCAATGAGTTAATGACTATCTGGCCGTCAATTTATATGCTAAACAGAAAGGTATTAATACAATTGCAAGATGGTACATAAAAAGCAATTAATGAATAAGCGTTCAGTCATCTTTTTTATCTCCAGATGCAGATATTTTTTTCTGAAGAGCATTGTGTTCTTCGCACAGCCTATCATACTCCTTTGACAAGTTGTCAGCCTGAGATTTCAATGCCCTCTTATCCTTCGCATCCAGGTCTAGTTCATTCTCTAACTCTTTGACTTGTTTCTTCAAATTTTCAACCTGTTTAAAAGTTTAAATAAGAAATGAACCTTAATGTTAATATAATATCTTACTTCTTCATTTGGCTCAGAATCTTTCTTCATATAGGTTCTTGCAGCAGTAGTTGCACTCGCTGCCTGTTTAAGAGCTGCCTCAGACTGGGCCAACAATGAAGCTTGAGAAGAAATCAAACTTACAAGCCGCCTGATAACCTGATGAAGACAATATGTTAGAATACCATCATAAGATCAGTGATTAAAAACTTACTAATGACAGAAACAGAGCGAATCCAGAAATGTAGAAGTTCCTTTGGGCACGAAAGAGTCTCATATTCTCCTGCATCTCAGCATCAAGATGTTTATGCTGCTCAGTTTCTTCTAGAAATTTACAAATAAAATAGTACGCATTATCACTGCGTGAGACAATTTCTATTATTAACTCACCATGGTGCGAGTACTTGCGCATTTCACGGATAGCATCCAACAGAAACAGGACAAGAACTGCTAAGAGCATCATAAAGTAAAAGCCAGCCTGCTGCTGAAATGCTTGTAGGAATCTGGATTTGAACAAAGAGTTCCATCTTTTAGGGCTGGCAATTGGTAGCACTAATAAGAGCACTATGGCGATTTCTATGTAGAGAAAACCGGCAATTAACGTCCATTGTAAACTCATTTTGATTGAATATTATAGTCCCTGTAATGAAATAGAACGCACTCTAAAATTATTTATAAAAACTAACCTACGCCTACTACGCAATGACATTGAATAAATCAAGTTTAGTATGTAGAATATTTGTATGGAGTGATACTTACACGTTTAACTTTAATAACTAGACTGATGTGTTCCTCGATTAATAGTCCACGTTAATCACTCGGTGGCGAATGACGAGGATACTGAAGAAATAATGTTGTGAAATCAGTCTATTTAGGGTGAAAAGTTCACTTTACCGTCATACGTTGCGATGGCAGCGACACTACTGACACAGCTGTAACTAAATCGATATAACCTACAATAATTTTCTAACAGTTTGTGCGACAATGATAGACAAAATGTTTAAACATGAGACGAATTGTTAAATTTAGTGCTTTGTTCACAATAATATTTGTTAGTTACCTTACATTTCATCCAGATCGACACGCGAAGACATATACGTACATTGAAGATCAAAAAATTTTAACTCACTTGGTAGATAATTTTGAATTATTTAATCATAAAAAAAGTTATAATTTACCTTTATGTAATTATGAAAAAGTTATTAAAAACTCAAGTGAAATATTTAGAATTAATAATTATTTATTAAACTCTTTTGGCCATGTTCTCATTGGTAAGCATACGAAATGTCTACTTATTTGCAATGCTAATTAATAATTTTCAGGTGGTGAATACATACCACAGGACTGCACTCCAAAGTACTCAACTGCTGTGATAGTTTGTTATAGAAATAGGCCGCAACAATTAGATGTTTTTATAAGGTATATGCATTGGTTTTTGAAGCAGCAGAATATCCACTATCAAATATTTATAGCCGAACAAAATAATACACTGCCATTTAATAGAGCTCTTATGTTAAACTATGGCTCTGTGGTGGCTATGAATTATAGTTTTCCTTGTTTAATATTACACGATGTTGATTTATTGCCATTGAATGTGGCAAATATTTATGGTTGTACTAATTTGCCAAGACACATGTCGGCAAGTATTGATACGATGAGGTTTAATTTGCCATATTATGAAATCGTTGGTGGGGTCTTAGCCATACAATCAATGCAGTTTAAGATGATAAACGGCATGTCCAACGAATATTATGGATGGGGAGGCGAGGATGATGATCTCTACAGGTAAGGTATCATGGTAACCTTCAGAGAACTGTATACAAAAAGGACATTTTGTTGCAGGCGCATGGCGTCGAAAAAGTTGTACCCTGTACGTTTCTCTCCTTATATTAGTAGATATACAATGTTAAGACATAAACATGAAACGCCTAGCCCCAACAGATATGAAATGTTAGTTGGTTCTCTAGACCGGCAATACTCAGACGGTTTAAATACTTTGCCACGAAAGTTCGAAGTTAAATCAAAACCACTTTATACTCATGTGATTGTTTACTAGTTTTAAACACTTCTTGCTGTGTTATTAAAACTCAACTCAAATAAAGTTATAATCATATCTTATTAATTTTAAGCCACTTGCTATGCTGCAGTTTTTAGTTTTTTTTAGTAAATATAGCGCTGTATGAACAAAGATACCCGTTAGCAAACCAGACCACAAAGACGATTAACTTTAAATATTTAAACAGAGCCGATTTGCACAGACCATGCCCCGTTTCATCTAACTTTATCATCTTCGGTATTATGCTTTGCGGTTGGGGTAGTGCTAAACCGCTTCGGTGGCTTCTTGTCTCGTCTCCGGTTCTTTCTTCAATGCGGGGCGTAAGCTTTGCATATTATGTAAAACACGCCTGGATGGCAATTGCCGGCAAGCCTCCGGAATTTCCAACGACGTTTATTTTCAACTTCGCAAATCGTACAATAAAATGCCAATCACAACAAGCCAATTGAGTGTACAATTTCTAAACGAAAGTGAATTCCCAAAGGAGAAAATCTGCGGAGATTGTGATTTTTTGGTTTATTAACTTTGATGAACTACAAGGGCAATATCAACGGCATGGTCGGCTCCGCTGGATATTTGCTCAGTAAAATAAGAAAATGTTTGCTTTAACTGTCTTCTTCATCTCAACTTTCACTCTTCAATCTGCCGCATACTTTTCCATCAGTATGAGCAAACATAATATACGAATGATGTTAATATATGATAGCAATGCGTAATTGAATGTTATTACATTGCTGAAACTTTAATAATCTTCCAAGTTAACAAATATGTTGCTGCATTTTATCAAGTTGTGGTACATAATATATTTTATTTGTATGAAAATATTATATAAATTTTAAATTAAGTTTAAAATTATGTTTTACAGATATCATTGAATTTGAGTGTATATAGCGTATAAAGGGCTATTCTCCTGAGCGCACAGATTGGCTGTTAGGCAAGTTGTCTATGTAGCTTCCTGCACATCTAATAAATATCAATTGTTGCAATAATTGGGTACTTCATTTTAAGCTTCAACGCACAAATTCACTTCAGCGTTTGGTGTTTGTATTATATAAGCCATGCACATTATACACGGGTTTGATTCACACACATACGCATCATCGATTTATCTAGTTTACTATGCTGTTGATTATGTCGCTGGAAAACCAAAACAATTCATTTCCACTGCTGCCTAAATTTGCTACTACAAAGCATTCTGCACGCCGCAAATTAGTGCCAGGCTCAATAATTAATTAGCACTAATTAAAAACTGACATATGCTTTTAAATATTACATGCTTTCCGATATATTACGTTGTGGACCAGTGAGTTTAATAGGATTGGGGTTTATAGTTTAGTTTTCATATAAAAGTCAAATAAACATAATAAATTATTTAATTTCCTGTTCGTGGCGTGCATTTTAACATGTGTCACGTTCTTGAGATTCCTTACAGCGCAAAGTTTTATTATACAGTACATAAAGTCTAATGTACCTTTTAGTTTTCTTCGTTCCTTCTACTTCTTTATGATCTAAGAACGTTTTGTGGTTTATATAAGCTGGAACTTTAAAGTAGTTGATTGATTTATTATACAAGAAATATTATGCAAGTTTACTATGAAAATGTTTTTTCTCTAAGAATTTTGCTAACAATAACATCTGCGATTTTATTCTACAAGTTTAAAGTTCAGTTCAGAGGAGGATTCAAACAAGAACGAACTTCCTTGTTGCTTGGCAGTTGTTGCCCTAGCGATGCCGCCGACGCGACGCCTTTGGAGGAACTGTTCAGCATGAATGCAGTCTATGGGACGGCAAAGTGCATTGCAGTACCGAGTTGGCGGAACACGGCGTTGTTGTTGTTGTTTGCGTTTGTGAAATATGAACTGGCGAGTCTATAAATTACCCAATAACGAATGAAGCATAAAGCATTCAGCAGGCGATAGCAGAGAACTTGCTCTGTTTGCCCAACAAACTACCGGAAGTAGAAAGCGTCCAATTTCAATTATGCGATCATCATATTCTTCTTTTTCCTCTACGCAAATAATGCTCTAATGAATTTGCTTATGCACTGCATATAGCAGTCATGATTGCCAGTCTGATGGAATGCTTTTAAGTTTACTTGGAGGATGGTTTGAAGTCTGTCTATGGAGGTAAGCAATGAAGTTGCAGATGTTACAGTTTGGTTTGGAATTTAATATAGAATAATCTAGAGTTTCATTTTGTTTCCCAAACAGCGGCGACAATCTGAATGTTTTCCATATATCTGTGCGCATCAACGTTGCGGTGCATTTACACCCTCATATGTGATGAATCAGTGGTTGGATTTAGATTTACTGCATCTCTGCACTGCACTGACTGGCAGACTAAAGTGCTACCGCAAGCTGCACCAAATCTAGCAACCCGAAATTTGTTACTTGAATCCGTCACACACGAAGTACTTATTAATATTGTAGGTAAAGGGACATAAAGCTCATTTTATTAGATTTTGTTTATGAAAGTTTAATTTAGTACAAATTAACTTTACGCTCAATTTTGATATATGTACTTCCAAGTACTTATAACAGATTTCAATTTATCAAAGAGCAAGTCGTAATGTTGTTTGATTATATGAAATCTTATTTACTTCATACCCGCTGACGTAGAATACAATTTGTATTATAAATGTAATTTATTTGACGTTGAATTTATATTGTATTCATGTCAATTAAAATATTACTTCTGACATGAGAATGTGACATACGCATTATCATTTTGATCCAATTTTAGCATAAAAGTATCATGAGCACGAGCAATATAAGTAATGATAGTGAATCAGAAAACTTGTGTAACGTTAAAGCACTTCTAGAAAAGTTCAGCATGCAGGGCATTCTGCCGAGCGACGAAGTGCTTGGAATGGAGGACACGGCCGAGTCGCATTTGAAATATTTACTTGGCAATATGCTCAGCGATGAGGAGGTGCTTCAAGTGGAAAGTCTTACAAATATGGGCCCGTCACGGCGGCGACGGCGGCACGAGCATCAACAGGAGGAAGAAGAGATTATTCGACGCTTCAGCAGGTTCTCGCTGATCTCTGATCCATTGTCCAGTGTGGCCGAAGGGCGTCAGAGCACATTTGAGACGATCATTAATGAAGAAAAGTTACGAAGCAGCGTGAACTTCGCAAGTATTCGTAAGTCAAGCGATTTCTTGGCACGCGCCGACCCAAGATTTCTACGAATGCGCGTAGCTTTCCGTCGCATCAAACGGCGTTTGGAAGATATTCGTCGCTTTTGTCCATCGCTGTACAACTGCCAGGATGACATAATCACTATTTGGGGCAATCTTGTCAAGACTAGCAATAACTTATTCACAATTCGACGAAGTGATTAAAGTTTGCAGTTTTCGACTTCAAACAACGCCTCTTTGTTTCTGACATATTAAGTGCCTTCCCCAGAATGCGTAATTTTAGCTCGGAGTAAAATAACTTCATGCTGATGAGAAAGTCCTTTATGCGCATACGATGCGCGCTCTTTTTATGTTGGTTTTGCATCTTAATAACTTAGTTTATAAGCTGGTGTTCTTTGGGTAAATCTTGCTTGGGTTGGAAGACGCTAAGGTGATTGAAAATGAACAAAGTTGTGCCATGGGCTGCAGGTTATAGTGTGAGAATAGCAGCCGCGTTGCCGCTCATTTGCGAAGGAAACTTTAAACGTCTTATCATATTATTTTGTTTAATTATTATTGTATGCGAAACTTTCTTGCTGATGATACTTTCAGTTGCAAGCTGCGCACTGAAGGAGAGACGTATAGCGAGCAAACTTCCAGAGAGATCGATGTCTTGTTGTAGGCAGGCCGCCTCCGCACTCAAGACGGGTAATGGACTGAAGATGCCCGACGATGCCAAGACGAAGATGAAATTGCGCGGAAATGAATGAAAGTGAATGCGTCTCAGGCGCAACGAGCGGACTCTTGAATTTTAATCCGGTAATTAGCGGCCAAACGCAAATTGCCTCCTGATGAGTTTAGTTTATTACGAAATTTTCTAAGTACTGCCCAAGAAAGTTTCCACCTCGTCTGCGCTTTGTAGTTTTTTATGTGTGGATGTTAAAAGGGCAGAGTGGACTTTACTTTCATACTTAGTTACTTGAAGTTATTAAAGGTATGTACATGTAAAATCTAAGCATATTTTATGCCTGCCAGGAAGGAGAGTGTATTTCAGGTCGAAGGAAACAAACAAATCCGCACGGTTATTTACGCGTTGCTCGTTAGCAGTGAAGGATAATAAGAAACGATGAAGCTCTCAAACTGGAAAAGCAAACTACTAGTCGCCGGGTAATACGTTCTTCACGCTGAAAGTTCTTAATGCTTTGTATACACTTTTTGATGAAGACGTTCCATTTTCTGTTGGTTTATCAAACATTTCAAGGTGTTTCTGTTTCGTTGTGACTTTATTTTGTAATGTTTTCAATTACAAATAGATACAAAGTATGATTATTCTACTGATAAACATACAGAACGGGTTAAAAATTTAAAACTCGTTATAAAGTCTACTAACATTACTACTGACAGAAGTAGGCTTTGGGTTTTGGTATGTAAGGACAATCATCTGCTGTATGCCCTTGAGAACCAGTGGCTCCACAGTTTTGACACTGAACCATGAAGAGTGCAGGACATGTAATGTTATATTTCAAGTCTCTGACCCAATGGCTAAGGTAACAGTTGATGGGGACTCCATGGCAGTAACAATAAGTGCAAAACTTAAATTCTGTGTCTTTCTCCAGTTGGTCAAACAGTTTCAGTTCGTTCTCCAGTGTGATGAGTTCATTTATAGAAGCGTGGGTGGCTTCTGAGGAAGATGTAAATGTTGGGTCGGTCATTTTTTCCATCTGTAAAATGCGATGAATGAGGGGTTCGTCCGGGTATCGAAGATACTGATCTTGAAAGACAAAATCTTTTTTTTTTTTAACTAAACCTTCCCAATAAATATCTGAAAATTGTTTACAACATTACCTACTATGTTACCTAATACTATTCAAGCATTATTTTTATTAATTTTTACCATTGTTTATGATGTAAGGGCCAATGTAATCAAACTGCAAAGAAGGAGCTGCTTTTGGATCATCTGTGATCTCAGCTAAGATAATTTTCCAAATATTATTTAAAAAAATACACTTATATTAAAAAAACATACGAAATTGGTAATCATGGTTTCTTGTTATTGACATTGGTAAAGATCTGGAGTAAATTTCTACCAATTGCTCTGCACGTGGTGGACGACCATTCAAAAAGTATGAAAAGTGATCATCATCTTCATTCACTTTTGAGCTTTTAGGAGCTGGTGGTGGTGCTACTAAGACTGGTGCTTGTCTCTTTACTTGTGGTTTCTCCCCTGGCAGCTGAGTACTATTTAATTCTTTCAAGAGATCTTTGGGGAGTAAATGCGATACGTCGAACTTAGCCATGACGGATAATCCGCTGTTGTCAATTAAGTTACACGAGGGACAATACAACACTGACACACTGAGATGGGTCGTCAATGAGAAAGTAAAATATTTCAGAAACCCATATCATTTTGCATTCGTTCCTGACCAATAGAGACTTATATTGATAAACGCCAGCGGTTTATAAAAGTAAAACTAGACTGATTTTTCAGTGTGTGCCCGGTTTCCTGCCAATACACGTGTTTTCCCCAAAAATATCTTTAATATCATGACATCACTTAGCTCATTGGAAGTATCTTTAGAAGACGAGCATATTACAGATGCTGATCACATAATTAACAATGGTATGTTTTAATTGAAAACAATTATATATAAAAACTACTATACATTAAAAATTTGTAGATATTAATTGGGGAAATGTAATAAAAGTGCCATTATCTAAAGAGTTCTACTTGGATGAGATCAACTACTGGGAAAAACTAGAATTGGAGGTGAATAAGAACCAGAGTGAAAACGCTTTTAAGTATCACGACTTCATCCCATCGTCTTTGACACCCACCATGTGGAGGCCATTAGAAGAATGCACGTCTAATGGCAAAGAAACATCCTCGTATTGGCCGGATCTAAATGATGGCTCTAACGACGCAATGCCACTTGAACCTGTGCGCTCTTCGGGGTCCAAACAAAAAGGTAAATTTTGTGGATTTTGCTATAACAACAAAGAGGCGCACGGTGTTTATACAAGCCACTACTTACGCGACTCCGGCAGGAAGATCACTTGCCCGGCTTTGTTTGAAGTTGTCTGTCGTTATTGCGGGGCCACTGGGGCCAGAGCACACACGCCCAAGTATTGCCCAAGGAAATCATGACAATCCACCGTACAACCAGCTTGTACAGTGCACACCACATTTGACAAGGAATGTTTTGATAACATTTGATGCATTTTATATGTAAAGTTTAATTGTTCTGTGTTATATTTGTTTGTTATTGTAAATTACCATCATATTTGATAGACGACTGAAGAAGGAATAAATGAAGAGGCAGAGAGACTTGAATCTCCTCTGTCAATATTGAATTGTTACCAAAGTGGAATACAAGCAAGTAGTAGCATGTAGGTGAAAATAACAATTCAATTTGTCCTTCGAGGAAGCGGCTGATTTTCTGTTATTGTGGAAAACAAATCAAGTCAGTCAGCATTTTGCTGGTTTTCTGGCAAAATTTATTGTTATTTAGATACAACCTGCACAAAACGAAAGAAAAATAAGTCATTGTTGCATCGAACATATCCAAAAAGGCGAATCGATATTTATCTGCCAGGCAGCGCTTTGTTGTAGCACGCCAGCCACAATAACAGCAAATTGGCAGCGAAAACAATGATTAGGAGGGTGATTCATCAATGTTTCAGGCTCGCCGTTTTCCAAACTATTCATCCGCGCAGTTCTTCCGTCTTCCGTGCAGTCCATCGAGCAATATCTCTCAGTTGCAGCGGCGACGGCGTCACATATTCAGACATAGCCTAACAATGGCGCCGCCGGAAAAGCCCACGAGAAAACACGCCGTGTATCCTCCTTAGTTAATCTATTATATATTGCACAATAGCATGACGAGGCGCAAACCTCCGGGCGGAAGAGCATGCTTCTGATGTTTTATTAGCGACAGAGCGGTGATTTTGAAAAATCATCAGCGCCAACTTCTCCCAGCCCCTCATCTTAATGATCCTGGAACATCCTCGATGTGCTTCTAATCTCGGCCGGTAACAAAAAGGGCAAATCTTAATTGCGTGTTGCTGAAGAGCCCAGCCGAGCACGGAAGGAAGGAAAACCGCATCCGAGGCAAAACCTAAACCAAAACCTAAACCCAATGAGCAATCTGATAACAAGTTTCCGATGCGCGAAGGATTACACCGAGCAATAATTTACTTCTTTGCGCATTCAGGTGCTGGTAATTTTTCTTCCAACTTGGGTGGCAATGAGCGTTTTTTGCAAGGATACTCCAGAGATTTATGGTGTTTTGTTTTATTTGTTAATTGCACTTCTCTTTCTGCTTGTTTATTTAAGTTTACAATTAATATAACAAATGAATTAGACTTATGACGACTTTCTGGCAAAATTTAAATTGGTATTTGTTGGTTGTTGTACAACGGAAGTGAAGCAACTCCCAACACCCACCGAGCGACCCAGTAATGTACAGTAAAGGCCCGTTGAAATTGAATTCTATAATTTCCGGACTTTAGATTGACGTTAAAACTTTTATTATGCTCACTGCCGGTGAGTAAATTATCTTTCAATGGTCGTATCGCATGAACCTTTAATCTATCGCATTGAATCGTTTCATCTGATGGATTAAATTTCCTGAACAATTAAACTTTTTTGAATTGCAATTTAATCCTGTGCGCTCGCATAAATTTAAATCCAGAAATATTCTTGTAAAAACATTACAACTAAAACAACAGACGTTATTTGTTTTACTAACGTTGGTTGGTAAATATTATTTCACGTTAACCCATTTAAAAATATTATTCTGAAAAATTATCATTGTTCGTGTGAAATGAAATTGAAAATGCAACGGGAAGTCGGGTGCGATATTAACATTCATTGAATCACAATCAAAAGGGCGCTAATTTGCTACAAAATGCAAGCCGTGTATTCGCCCATCCGGCTGGGAAATACATTAACAATGCGTTTACAAACAAATGAATGAATGAACGAAGCAACGGCCGGATGGACGGCGATCTGCGAAGTGAAAATGTGTGTGCGCATATTAAACTCTAATTCTCTGTACGCGTTAATCATACGTAAACATGATTAATATTAAAGGTGTCCATTAAACGGGCCTGAAAGCCTTTTGTTCAAACAATGCGAAACGTGGGTCAGTTAGGTACCTAATGCCCACGGAATTCATTTCTGATGCAATTACTTAAACATTCGGTCTTTCCACACTACACATACGCCAAGAATAAGATAAAAGGTGAAGACGAACACGGAACAAGAATTGTTTCAAACTCATCAGAATCAATTTGGCGCGCTGCTTGGCGAAAACGACTAATGGGGTGTATTCACGCAACTCTTGCTACAAGACACGATCACGATCATTTTCTTGCTTTCCTAGTGGTTTTTCTTCACTTATTTGTTTGATTTTTGCGATATCGCTATTCACTGAGCCTGAGATAACGACTGCTGGTTTATAGTCGCGTGCAAACGGGCTGATTCAAAAGTTTACAGTTTACAGAGAAATGATAGCACCAGGCAGGCACATCACGAGATTTCATCCTTCATATTAACACGTTTGCTTTGAAAGTTTAAGAATTTAATTGAGAATGAAAATTTAACGGCCGCGGACTTGAAGACGTAAAGCTAGTCGTTTGAATATTTCAGCGCAATCACGAGCGACTGCACCGTGGGAAAATATCAAATACAAAAGACATCTCGTATTCATAGTGCAATTTAGCGCGCTGCTAAGTAGAATATTAAGCAATGAATTAGAATATGCGTGGGGTGGATTCCCAAGCAGAAGAGAATGTACCTACAGGTAAGCGAGGAAACAAGACCAGAATTCAACAGTTTACGAGCTTCAGCAGCGGAGAATGTACAATATAATAAGGTATTTCGAGGTTAATCTTCAATATCGAACCGAGTCTGATTTAGATACATGCATATTAATAGCTGAAGCTTATCTGTTCTACGCTTGTTTACTTGTTCTTTGATTAAAATTCCTAAGGAATTAACCTGCGAAGAAACCAACAAGCAAGAATGGGATTTGTAGATGCAAATGAGTTTGATTTGGTTGAGCAATCAGCATCTTAACCCCGTGCAGCTTAACGTTTTCTTACATTTACTTAAAGTTAGTGACGAGGTGGAAACTCAGTTATGAGCCGTCAGTTACGTGATGTTCATAATCAAGAGGCGCAAGGGCTTGAACACCTCCAGGAGTGAAGCACGTAGAGCACGCTACTAAATATTCCTGCGACGAAGCATTGACGGATGTGATGCAGCCCTGCGTAGATCTGATTACGTAACACAATCCAAACTAGGCGCCCGTACATTACATTATTCAAGCGTCCCAGAGCATCCTGATGCGTCGCAGCGCCTCCGTCATTCATCCATTCAGTCAGTCAGACGGGTGTTTGCCGCCCCCGCGCTATCGACTTCGCACGTGTGTTTGCCGATGCTATTACTGTCTCTGCTACCTTGACGTTAAATTCTTGCTGCTGCTGCCTGCTAAGGACAAGTTCTTTTCAGCTTTCTTTGGGCTCCAGGAACTAGTGATCTACTGAACGCTGAACGACCAATACAAGTTTCAATTTGTAAGCCTGCACAAGTGCACAAAAGGATAAACGCCTTTCCTGCTGGCTGACGAAATTTATTTATAGAAAATAAGTGGCCGTAAATTTAAATCCAGCCATCATGGATGTCAATTTAACATCCACTTCTTTGTTATAAATAACCAGTCGCGAATTGAATGCTCTAACACGTTTATTTATTGTTTGTTTATAAATGTAATGTAGATATGCTTGCGATTGCGCTGGTGTTAGCGTTGGCGGAAGCGTTTTGCATAAAATCGATTGAATTCGATTCGATTCGAGTCGGCTTTATATGGCGCACAAATAATTTCGCCGGATTGCGGCCGGCATGTCGGGCATTTCCGGACATGGAATTTGTTCGCTGGATACATACTACTTTTTCAATTGCAAATTGCATATCCACAACCCGTTCAAAAACTCCATTACCTGTCGATTTGAATAATTCAGACATTAATATCATTATTTATTTAGCGATCGGCAATTAGGTGCGAATATTTGCTGGGCTGTAATCAGGATTTGCACAAACCAGATGCCCAACCACTTGTTCCAATTAAAAAGCAACATCCGTATCTCAAATGTGAAAGTGTAACCGATTGTTGACTTTTTTACCATCATTGTTATTTGAACTTTGTTGTTATTTAACAGCAACAGTATGTAAAAGTATAACACATTATAGTAAAATGGAGTAAAACACATTAATATTAATGGAAATCGCATTTAAGTCCAATTTGTATCAGTTTGATAAGCAATCTGCCGACTGACACTGCAGAAACATCGATTTCAAGCCATTACTCCCTTGTCTGGGGATTGATAAAGTGCTTTCAGTGATTCCACGAGAGACCATTTAGATCTGTACATTTGAAATATGGCAATTACCATTTGTATTATACTTACCATACATGTTGCTTTTTTAAACTACAAGTAAACAACTACCAGACACTGTAAGGTAAAAGATGCGACGACGAACGTGGAGGTGGATGTGAATTGCGATGGAGTAAAGCGAGCGCAAATATATTCAGCCGCAGCACTGAAATATAGACGAATTCGTTCATTCCAGGCGCTTCTGCGAGCAAGGTGAGCTTCTGCGTGGTATTCCAGTATGCAAGAAAGCTTGTACCGTATTTGTGCTCGGTTCCAGGCAACAGACTGAAGCAGAAGCAGATGAGAATGAGAGTAAGATTGAGGACGAGGACGAGCACGGAGCGGAGCGTCTGCTTTTGTTTTATTTATCATATGTAAGTACGCTCAGCGATTCCGGATCGAAATAGAATATTTAACGTTCATATATTTTATACAAACGTTCACGTAAATATTCTATTCATACAGCAATGTGAGAATAGAAATGAAATAGTTTGCTTGCTCCATGCATAAAAAGTACCAACCTCCAAGGGTTTATGTGGGTGCCTTTCGAACAGCAACAACAAGCTACAACGTACACAAAACTCTATGGAGGTACTCACTTACTTTGTACAACATGTTTATTATAGCACACTGCCTATGGAAGCATTGTTTCATTATTTATCATATTCATTAATGTATTGTCATTAGGATATTTTTTAATGACTGACAGGTAATTGATAGCCGGTTTGGGGGTCTTTTGTATTGTTTGTTGTTGATTGTGATTATTTTAATTAAAACCGAATGTGCAGAATTCGTTCTTTGGGAGCGGTGCCCGATATCGATGTCAATGATGCCAGACTGCCTGCCGGCTGCGGGCGTGGGCGTGAGATCAAAGCGGACTTAATTACACCGCCGGCAAGTTTTCCTCGACGATGTTATTGTTGTTCTATGTTGATCTTGTTGTTGTTGTTGTTGGTGTATTCCGGATCTACCGGATCTCTGTATTCATTTATAGTTGACTTAACAGAAAATCTCCCGGCACTCGCTGATTAACAACACGTACACGAACTCGTCTCGTTTGATAGAAAATTCAATTAAAATGCTACACACCAATGTCATGTTAATAAATCATGGATTGCTATTGTTTGATAGTAATTAGAAAATTGCACAAAGTGAACAAAATGAACAAACGAGTTCAATTCCATTCAGGATTTGTTTGGTATTGTGGCTTTAGAAAAATATTGGAAAATCCCAGCCTAGCCTCTAGGCAGACAGAAAGACGAAGGTAAAGGATTAAAGTTTAAGCCTTTCACAATAGCCGTATAATAGAAGAAGTCGTGCTTTTATTATCTTCGCATTGCATGCTTCCTGATTGCTTACTCCAGAGACTTGTTATATCGATACCCACCGCTGGGCGCGTTTGCGAAGAATTATAACTAGCCAAATATGTTTCATAATCGTCGTGCTCAAGGGGCTTATACGACGATATTATACTTTCAACAAGAAGATAGGAGAGAGTCTATTATATCTCAGCACTCATAAAATTATTCAAGGAATTAAATTTCGCACGATTGCGTGCAGAGATGAAGATGAAAATGTTGCATTCATATTTAATGAAAAATGTGCTCGGCGATAAAATGCAAATACATTCACTTGACAGTTTCGCGAGCTGGAGTTATGAAATCTTGCGCCGACCGAGATTGAGGCGGTTTGACGGCGTTGCTTGAATAACCGCAGCGCATAGTTAAGGAAGAAGGGTGAAGGGTTGGCGTATTCCGACTTGCCCACTGCTGGCTCACATTAATCCTGTGTGGGTGGAACGTCTTCATAGATACACGCAAAGAACTAACGAACTCACGTCTACCTTCACCTTTACCCTGAAACTTCTCCTCAGATCCTAAATTCCAACTAGACAAAGGTATTCTCTTGCATATGTCTAGGCATTTTTACTTCTTGCTACAGTTAACCACAAGATTTCTTTAGCGAACAAGTTGCTATTGGCAATGAATTCATATGTCATTAGGAATTAAGTCTTGGCATTTCAATGCAGTAACAACAGATCATTGCTGAATATTCAATTATATAATACTTCGCTGAAGTGTCCTAGTTTACTATTACAAATAGATGAAGAGAAGCTAGTCAGGTGGAATTCGCGTTTGCGAATTCCAAACAAGCGATTGTTTTGACATTTGATACTTAAACAAGGCTTGAATTGTAAGAAAAGAGAAATACGAGGAGGCAGCATTTGTTACCACAGTTCTATTCTGCTTACAATACGCTATTCCCTACAATAGTACTTATTCTTGTATTGTTTAGTTAGCCTTGTAAAAGGTGGTTACTGTACAGGAATAGTCTAGGGTTACATGCAAATAATTAACAATATATTCTATTTCTAGAAACTATTCATATATTACAATTTACAAATAAGTTACAAAAGTTACGTAAGGTGAAATCATAAATTTAAAAAAGATTGGTTGATGCAGAGGGCAGCACTAATATGACACTCTGTCAAAATAGCAGACTGTCATTTTTATCAGTGATAAAAGTTGTGTGCGCGTTGTTTTTGCGAATAATATTGTTAATTAAAACGTGATTTGCTTTGTTCTTGTGTAGGGTGTGTCTGTGATGTGTACTTTTGGTTCGCGTTGTCAATTAGTGAAAAGAACATTACAGATTGCGGAAGAGCAACCTTATCTTTCGTGCTTCTTCTTGAAGGTAGGACTTGTATGTATTGTGTCGCTGTATTTGCTTTGTACGATTGTCACTTACATTTCAGAAGGAAATACATGAACAGCGAACGAGAACAGACAATGAGAAAAGTTCAAAGACGTTGAAGTTTGTTTCCAAGAAGCGAATAAGATTTTAGGCAACCTGAATTAAAAGTTATCTAAATGGTCATTGGCGTAATTCCATCAACAAATATTGTTCCAACTTGGGCGCTGTCTTAAGAATAAGAAGATTTTATTGAACGATATCCTACGACGAAATTATGAATATCTCGCGGTGTTTACACGATAGTAACTCGCTTAGACGCACAATTTATCTCGCAGGCCATCGAGCGCAACCAAGCTCTTCGTTGACTTTGTCTTTCCCGCCAGGCCTAAAATCTTCGCTTGGCTAACCTTCCGCTTGCCGTAGTGCTCTCTGGCGAATTTCAACTCTGGAAAACTTTTGGAACATGACAAATAGACATTGCACTCTGCGTGATTCCACTGCACGCGTTCATTGCGCAAAGCAGGAAGAATGAGAATAATTTAAGGTGTAAAAGAGTTTACTTTTCAATATTACGTTCGATGTGGAACTCCTAGAGAAAGTTTCCAAACATGGAAAATGCATGTTTACATGAGAACAAGTCCGGTGACCTGGAAAGCACATTTTTATGGAAATATTATTCTTTTAGCTCGGCATTATATTTGTCCACACAGGAGGCAGACTGTAAGGAAAGCAAAGGCGAGGGCGAGCGCATACTCGATTGAATATTGTTCGGTGCGGTTCGTTTTCGTTGTTATGTAGCGCGGAATGCGTTCAGGTGGACTGATTGGCGAGGCCGAAATTCGCCGTTCGACTGCTGTTTATCCTGCTTTGCATTTCGCATACCAAATCGTAGGCGCATTCTTATATATTTATCCTTTGGCAGTGGTCGTCGCCACATATTTTGCTTCTTCCACTTGTGGAAGCCAGTGGAGCGCGCGCGCTTGCTTGACTTACAAACGAACGAACGAACGAACGAAGGAGCGAACGAGGAACTCAATGTAGATATGTCCTTAGGAACCGTGCGCGCTGTGTAAGCAAACGTTTGAGAAGGGAATGGTTGAAACTCAGCTCAGCTCTGCTATGCTCTGCTCGGCAGCGCGCAAACACACGGCAAGATAAACGCAAATGTTCGGAAAATTTTATCCGGCGAAAAGTTACACAAAAGAGATGGGGCGGCTTTGTTTTGCGCTAAATTACGACCACTTATTTCCTCCCACTTTGCGTACTTATTCCTCGGCTTTCTTCTCGTCTTACCTACATGTTTGCAAGCGAGTTAAACTCAACGCAACTGTGCGATCGCTATTGCGGAAATGTCACTTTAAGTTTCAACTTTTCACTTAAAGTTTCCTTGACATAAGTGTTTGATTGTTTTTCTCTATTTGTTCAGGCTGAATTGGTTGCCTATCTTCGTGCTCATGAATTCAGAATGAGGTGTCGATGTCCAACCCATCCGCTCCTGCTGGTAAGTTTTTTCTCTTCTTTATTTACGTTCTGGTAATGAATTGTGCCCGCCGCGACGGGTTGAGTTTTTCTGACGGATAGCACGTTAATCACCTGCTTGAGCGTACACAGAATAGAATAGAATGAAATTACTTAGGTTCGTATCGTTGTTGCATCGATGCGATGCCTGCAAGTGCAGTCCATTAAAAAGCGATTAGAATCAACAGTCAGGAGTCATGCATGCATAATAAATGCATATTCTTTTAGTTGCATCGAATTTGTTATACTTTTTAATGCAAAACTTGATAACAAAATACTTTGTTTTAATTAAATCACAAAATAATGCATGGTTTGCTTTAGCTCATATATGAACAGAGCGCGACATTGTATTTTTAAAGTTTGCTTATGGAAAATCAATGTTCAACTGCAGCAAGTTACTTAAAGGTACAAATTGATTTTGTACAGGTTTATACCGGATGGTACAAAGAAATGAAAAAGAGGTGAACAGGAATGAAGCGCGATGAAAGCACCACGACAAGAAAGTGATTTCTAGTGAAGAAAGTCAAGTAATTGTTCGGGGAACACCGCGTTGAAATTGAAAACGCGATTATTTGCTTGTAAATTATTGTATCACGCAGGAAACGTGCATGAAACGGCGAAGAAAAGCCCGGACGACAATTGTGCGGTCGGTAATGAGGTGGGACTAGGGTTGGGGATACAGCTCTAGCCAGAGCTGGCGGGCAGAAACGCGTACGCGACCCGTGGATTAGTGGGTTAATTAACAGGTTGTTACTTGTAATGTATGTATAAATGCTTCGTGGTAGTGCGTATTATACTTGTTTGACTTTTGTTTGCTTTCATTTCTCGTTCTCGTTGGAAAATCAAAGCAAGGTAGTGATTTTTCAAAATGTCAAACAAGCAATAATACGGTGCTCTTGTTTGCAACGCATGGGAAGCGCGCCTAACAATCGTAATTTCGTAATTTACGATCGTTTAAAGCCATTAGCAATCCGTTCAGCAGTGAGACAGCCGAATGGGGAAGCGAATACGAATACGAATGCGGATGCGGAAGCAACAACCAGGTAATATTTATTGAAAAACGAAAAACGGGCGCTGTGCTCCAACAATTTTCCGCAGCGTACACACTAGATAAACATTGCGGTCGTAATGCATTTTTCCCCAGCTGAACGGGCTCTGCGGCATCGGCACTGGCATTCGCACGGCACGTTCGTTTTATTTTCAGTTGGTTTGTCCGGACATTGCTTTTATTGTTGTTGCGTATACAAAAAAGGTATTTTGTATATGGGGATGTTGATTGTATACGAGCACATTGTAAATACGTGAGGTGTTGCTGGAGTTGCAGAACAATCCCTAATGCTATTCTTTTCAAAGGACATTTACAGATTTGTGTGTGGTAGACAACCCAACGTACATGTAGTATTATCATATGTTGGTTAATTATTTATTGCTTAGGCGTATTATTTATTCATGCGTACGTTTTGGTTTAGGTTGCACATGCACACGGCTCATTAAATCTCCATAAGTTTCATTTAATGATGACCAAAATGTAATACACATTAAGGCAAAGGCTGCCTATAAACTTTTGCCAGCCTGAATGCAACTGCATCGCTGCAACTGCGATAACGAATTAAATCCTCTTAATAAAACTCGCTCGCTGCCATGAATAAATGCGCATTCTGCTGAATTATTTTTCTTTTCTCAAATGTCATCTCACAAAAAACAAATCAAGAGTACAGTGCATTTAAATATGATTTCTAATAAAAATGTATACTCTTTTCGGGGGAAATTTTCAGAGAAATTTCAATTTGAATTTATTTGAATTTAAAATCGAAAATGAAAAGTGCACATCCGTGTCATCGCTGTGCAGAAGCATGCATTTTTGCCAATGGTATTCAAATACAAACATCTTAGCGACGCGACGTTTTGGTCGCTGCATTGCTCTTGGAATTGAGTCAGTTCAGTGCATATACAATATGTTAGCGGCAACAGCCCCAGCGATAAGAAGGCCAATCTCCCGAATGCGGAGATATGACATTATTTCAGAGTGGAGCGAGTGGAAATATTTGCAAACACGGCATAGTCGGTCGCGTCGCGTTGGTGAGTTGAAGAGTGCGCAAATATACGTGTAGTTTAGTAGTTCATTGCACAAATTCGCTACCGTCGTCGCACTGGTACAGTTTTAGAGACGAAGAGGAAGACGCAGGCAGGACGACGAGAACAAGACGGCCGTGTGTGCATTCACGTATATTGAAAATACCATTCGCGGAATATGAAGTGCTTATGGGAATTGCAAATGCGCTGCATTCGGAGGACATTTCGCGTATTCAATAATATCTTGCGACGTGTGCCATGCATACATACTTTCTAGTGTATTCGACGGAAGGTGAACGGAAGACGAGACGGTGGGTGGCAGCCCGCGGCTCGACAATACGTTTAGGTTTTACCGCATTCCTGGCGTCCGCTCTGTAACAACGTTTTCTTCTTAGTTTCCGTCCCACTCGTGGGAAAATATGAGAACACGTATCTCCCAGATAGGTACTAGATTTGAGGGTAAATGTGCGCAAACTGATTTTGCAACATTGATTTATAGGTGAATAACGCCAAGCCAAGAAAAATAATTGAATATTGCGTGCAATTGGCAGGTTTGCAATTAAAAGTTTTAAGCGATAGTTGGAAATTTAGCGCCGCCTGCGTGGCGTTTGAACGTTGCGCTTAATTTTATTCAAGGTGCTGTTTTCCAGAGCGGAATTAATTATTAACTGATGACGTGCGGGATCAAGCAATATTTTAATTTAAATAAAATGCGCATCAGAGATAAATTCATCGACGTTCAATTAAAGCAAGCACAAAGCAGCAATGATTTATTATGCTAATTTAATTAATGGTATTATTTATTAGGTAATGAAAAATAAATGATTTATTAAACATGCGAATCAGACATCAAACATCGCGACTAAATATTAAAATCTCTTCCATTCTTATGTAGATTTCCAAATATTCACAATATTATATTAATTATTTTATCAAAATTTCAAATTTAATTTAGTAATAAACATTTGAACGATTACGTATTTGATTGTGTATAGGTAATCTTCCAACGAATTTAATTAGCACAAGTTTATTAAAATTCTAAGAAATAAGGTTTCATGTTATATGAAGTTTTCATTGTTGTTTCATTAATAGTTATTTAATGTTGTTTAATTCACTCTTTAATCATGAACATGCAGTGCACTTGATCATCAATCAGTTCCAGTCGTGAGTGAATTAAGCTCTCGCGAAACGTTGACAAAAATAGTCGCGATGCGCACATTAATTTCCTCTAATTAAAATCGACGTTTAATTAAATGTATTTTTGTTTAGCTTCCACTCGAAATTTGCGTCGCGGCGTAATTCATTTATGATAATATTTTGCCACGCTTTGCCTTTGCATCCCTGCGATTCCAGGGATGAAGAGTCGAGCTGAGTTGAGTTGAGTTCAGGATTCTAATTAATTAATTCAACGGTAGGTCGCGGCACGCAGTGTAGATTAGTTCGGTAAATATTATTAAACATTATGCAAATTATTGCCTCCCCGATCGAGATTATTACGCGTATCTACGAGCGGCTTTGCTTTGTTTTTTCGGAATCAAATCTGCATAGGTATTTCGCTTCGGTTGTCTTACACGCTGTTAATATTTTAAACACACGTGTGGCCTTTACTTATAGGCATAATTCTGTTTAATGGCCCGTACTGGAGGAAATAACCTTCATCTATCTCGGACCCAAACGCATATGTTTTTGTGTTTGTGTAATATGAGGGTTTGGCCGAATTTTTAAAAATTTCAGAAATATGCAAATATCTCTTGACCTATGCATGATAGCAATTCAGCATTGGCATTATTCGATTCTGAACGAAATTTTACACAAAATAAGTGGTTAAACCATATACTTACCGTAATTATAAGCGGAGTTATGAAAATGTCATAATCTCTTATTTTTGGTAGAAACAAAATTCATGTGTTTAATGTAAAATATCTCTTGAACCGCAAAAGATAGAATTTTCATTTAAAGCTCATTGGATTCCGAATTGAATTTTACATAAAATAAGTGGTTGAACTAACAATTTGCCTTACTTCTATACAGAGATATTAAGGTTTGAAAATATCATAATTTTCAAACAAAAATCTAAATTTTGATGAAACCTTCAACTTTAATGTCGAATATCTTGCGTTCTATGGCGAATATTGTAAAACCCTTTGCAGTTTTGTAATCTGCGTGCTTAGCACTTTCTTTTGGTACTAAAATCATTGGAATACTAGAGAAAAACTTCAAAACGTGTTTTGCGTAATATGACGTTTACCCTACCCTAAAAGTGAGATGAAATTTCGAAAAAAAGTCCAACTTTAAACACAATTATCTCGCGTTCTATGGCGAATTTTGGAAAACTGTTTTTAGTTTCGTAATCTGCGTGGTCTGAAGTTTCTTTTGATACCAAAATCATGGGAATACTAGACTAAAAGTTTTTTGCCTAATATGAGGTTTGGCCAAATTTCTCTAGAATTTCACAAATATGCATATATCTCTTGACCTATGCATGATAGCAATTCAGCATTGGCACTATTCGATTCTGAACGGAATTTTACACAAAATAAGTGGTTAAACCATATACTTACCGTAATTATAAGCGGAGTTATGAAAATTTCATAATCTCTTATTTTTGGTAGAAAAAAAATGCATGTGTTTAATTTTAAATGTCTCTTGAACCGCAAAAGATAGAATTTTCACGTACAGCTCATTGGATTCCGAATTGAATTTTACATAAAATAAGTGGTTGAACTAACAATTTGCCTTACTTCTATACAGAGATATTAAGGTTTGAAAATATCATAATTTTCAAACAAAAATCTAAATTTTGATGAAGCCTTCAACTTTAAACTTTCTTTTGGTATACAACAGGTAATGAATATAACGATAGTAATTACGCCTTTGGCACATTTTTTGACTTACGCTTATAGACTTACGCCTTTGGCGACTGCCTCTCTGTTCATGCCTAGTTACGACGCTGCACCTAACATCTTTTTGGAAGGTTTCTTCTTAAAAGAATATTTCTTTTTCTTTACATTTAATTTGTGCTTATGATATTCTTGTATGTACAACATCAAGCATCTCTATCTTCATTATTATCTTTCGGTCAAAGAAATCTCAAAAAGTCTATCTCTGAATTGGCTTTCTGGATCGATATTGTCCAGTAGAGTTTGACCTGTTTCTTGTGAAACAATCAAAGCTGAAACCAAGCCGCTTGTTTTCCGATTTCTCGCATTCTTGTAAGTGCACCAGGCGAACAATAAACTTCTCCGACGCGAAGAGATAATAAAACATCTGTTTACCACCCTCATTATGTATTTTAATTAATCAAGATGTAGCCAGCCCTTGGCATTTGGTTGAGATCACATTGTCTTTCGAGTTTCTCTCAGTTTATTACAATTCGTGTGTTTTTCGCATTGCAACATGGTAGTAGTAGCAGTAGCAGTACCAGCGGTAGCGGTTGAAGATATCTGACCAGCAGCCGTCGTCCTAGTGTGGTTCGTCGGAATGTCCTCTCGTAAAACGTACAAGCAATAATAAGCTGCAACGGTGGTGTGGTGGCTGCAAGGACGATACTTGCGGCAGTGGCAGATCGCATTCGGCGATATGCCATGCCCCTCGCCCGATAATAATTCACTTAATTAAAGTACGTCTCTCTTCTCCGCTTTGCTTTTTACTAATTGAATATTTTATAGAAAATCACAAGCGGAAATTGCAAGGTAAATGAATCAATTACAGAAACAATCCAACTTACAGGCGGTGTGGTATTATGGGCTTTTGTAATTAATTAAAATTTCAGGTTTGTTTATTATTGAATGTTTATTGTTTATGGCTGATATTTGATATTGGCAATAACTAAAGACCACAGCACACCACACTAATGAACGTTTTGGCCTGTTTTTACAACGTACCATTGCAATTACGTGCATTTATTTTTATTTCAATTGCATTTTATAGGGTATTACCTGCGGGTATTAATATAAATTGCGTCCCTTGTATAACATAAGCACCGCGTTTGTCACACAGCGAAACGCGTTGCCCAGGAAACGAATGCAAATTCAAATTTGCTGTTGAAACGCCACGCAATGGCAATCAATTCTTTATTGATCACCATGCGAGCCTAGCGATTGATTGATTTGCGAGCGAATTTATTTCGCTAGACGACGACTTTTCTATTGTATATTCATTGAAATAATTGATTGTCACATAAATGAATTAATATTTCAGTTTTATTTGAGATTATTTTATCGCAGCTCATAAATTATCGTATTAAAAGTTGCCTATATACGAGGTGCATGGATGGAATATTGAACTATTCACTAAGTAGACGAATTGCGCATGCGCACAAAAGGGTTGAAAAGTATTAAAATGATGGATTACTCATAAATGTGCCAATGTGGAAACTTTCTCTCAGAATGTATCATTTTATTATTATATTTTATACTCATATTTATTTAGGACAATATAATATCTACTCGGAAAGTTTAATATAACTTTTCTATTAAAATTGGCCTCAAAAACAAACCTCAAAACTAAAATATAGTCGTGGTATCATGTATGATAATGGAGTAAGTGCTTAATTTATTTCAACTAATTGCACGCTTTCAAACGTTGCTGAATGTTTCATAAAGTAAACTTGCAATTCGGATGCCCAGCCAACTAGCCCGAACATCGAATGTGATATAACATACATACATAGATTATGAAAAGGATGCGCTGTGTGCTTGTCGCCAGCTTGTGCTTGCAAACCTAAGCCAACATGCGCTAATGCATAGTAATCGGAGGTATGCATGCCTTCGGCCAACGTGTGTGTTTGTGTCCTCCTGGCTTCTAGCTCGTAGTTCCGAGCTTCGATTCTCCATCGATCGGGAAGCGCATTGGGAATTGAACGGGACGACAGGGCTGAGCGTGCTGGGAACGAACGGAGAAGCAATCTGTGCTGCTTTAAACTAAATCGCCAAAATGATCATCATCACCCTTTGGCTTTACTTTCGCCTTTGGCTCTAGCTCTGGTTCTGGTTCAACTTCGGCTTCGCTCACTTACCACCACCCCCATGTCTGCAAGCAATTACTATAAGTCTTGTTCTTCTACCAGTTATCCTGCGCCCGCGACAAGTCAGCCAAGCCCGCGAAATTAAAATTCGTTATTAAATGCATAAATTTTAATGCTTTTTGCACATGATATTTGCACTTGGAGTGCGAATTGATATCCCAAAGGACTCGGCTTTTTATTATTGCTTTCATCATTGTTTATTTTTGGTTTCCTGCGTTTCGGGGAAGCAAGAACCACAGCAGGGAGGCGAACGCTGGCTGGGCTGGTAAATAAACTCACTTCGTAGGTGTTACGTCGCAGAGTATTTGCTCTATGGTACACGCGAGAGGAAATGAAAAATCCTTGCCTTGCCAGTTCGGGGAAGGTACGTAGGTATATAGGTACATATGCACCTTGACTTGCCATAGGTTTGCGCTTGTTTTGAATTCCAAAGCATTCCGCAAGCCAGCGCGGCGGCGATTCGGTGGCGCTTGCGTCTCGCTACCGCGGGGGTGGCGGTTGCCGCCACCAGCGAGTGTCATGTGCCAGTATCCAGCCGATGCAGACGGCGGCAAGGCAGCCGAGACGAGTGGGTGCAAGGCGAGTGCGTATTCGACTGTATCACACTTCGACGCGTTCGCGTGTTGCTCGCAATCGCTGATCATCTTAATAAATAAGTAAATTAGCACATTAAATAAGACTGATATTGCAATCTTAAGACCCTATGTATCAATAGATAGAGATAAGCGTAGATAAATTCAAATAAATTGCAGTGGAATATTTCTTGTGGTTTGTTTGAGTGAGACAAACAATATTGACACAAACAATATTGCGTATTGGTGGTGAAGGTGCAATACGTATCGTAGATATTATAAAAGCAAGAGAACGAATTGTAAGTAATGCTTGTCGTAAACTTTTACTATTATTCGTTATAGTTCTCATGCACTCATTTCGGGCGTGTAAACTTTCGCGATTTCAACTTTATATAAACTTTTTGACGGTGGCTCAGGCTACATCTTGAGGAAAGAGACATGTTTGATCTGTTTCTTTAAGAGAAACAAACAAGACCAGACAGGACGAGACAAGATAGCGATTACGATTTGCATAAACTAACAATAAGTATAACCACCGGCGAAAAATCTGTCTGCGGTGTTCTGTTTTCTTAGCGTTTATTTCACGCTCTGAAGAGCATTAGCGCAGTGTGTACACGATCTTTATATTTATTTTATAGTTTGTTTTATATGTTTATACGTTTGTCGTCGCCGCTATGTGATTATCCATTCCACATCCACAATGGCCTGGCATGCAATGAAATGATATGTATTAGCCGTGATATTCATGACATATGTGTCATGCACTTATCCTGGCGGAATGCGCATTTAATGATAATACAGACACGCGGAATAAACATCATTGTGATAATATATTTTATCACTTTGCATGCCGTGCGCTCGATGCTGTAGCTTGACATGAATTAAATTTATATTTGGCATGCAAGCAACCAACTTCTCAGCTGTTATTGAAATCACACGCATTTCCAGGTATTTAGGTCTAAATTAACTGGAATGAGCTCGTGAATGAAAACATTTGGTGGTGAAATTAGCCTGCAGTTTAGGTCACGTCGTCCTTTAATGAGTTAATTAAAATCTTGAACTTTGCCGATATCACTAAGATCAGATAGTTGTTAATTCACCGTAAGGGTTGCTTCACGTACCCGTACATTAGGATGCCAGAATACATAAAGTTGTAATATAATTATAGGCAAAGCGAAAGAAAAATAAATAGCAATTACCTACCTAGCCACCAGCCTGGACAAGAGTGTAGACTCTGTCGAGTGTTTATCAGCCTAGAGTTTTTTTTTGTTATTGTTCACTCAGTGACAGTGTATATTCAATATTAACAGGTCTATTACGGCAAGGATAATAATACGACACAGCGTTACAATACCCTCGATACTTGGGTTTTCGATTCAGTGGAGTTCTGTGTTCGGTTGGTGTTAATGTCAGAAACACGCAATTGACGTATAAATTGCTTGTTAAATATTTAATGCATTTGCATTGCAGTGGTCCAAGTTTTATTTGTTTTTCCTGCTATTATATGAATAAATTTGTTTACGCTTGCGTTTGCGCTTGCGTTTATGTTTAAATGGTCTGTCTGATTAGAGACAACGCACCAGAATGGAACGCAACAAAGTTTTATTGAGTTCTCTTGTACAACAGTGCACAGTTGAGTATTCTGAACGAACGAAATGAACTGAAAGCGGGAACAAATTTGAATCTTTCATAAGTTGTCAGTGCTGCCAATCATACAATCACCTCCATGAAATATTACTGCGCAGCGATATTTCAGCCTTGGCTTTTAGCCTTCAGCCGTCTTTCTGCGTTGGGTTTGGTCAGTGGCTTTTAGTACTAGACTTGAACTTATGGAACGTAAAACTGAATGCATTATAAACAAAATTCGATTTTTATGAGTTCACCCTTACGGGCTGAGTAAAATGTTTGTTTGTTTGTTTGCTTGCTTGCTTGGAAGAATAAATTGCTCGAGCGAAGACGAAGACTAGGGAAGACGTTCAATGTTTGATATGAATGAAAAATAAGTATGTTTTCTTTATGTCTGTTGCTGGCCGGTTGTTGTTTTCTTTTTAGTTTTCTTGGTGTATTATTTGGGGCGCGAACAAATGAGGCTTTAAATTCGAGTTGTGTATGGAAATTCGGAAAAATAAGGGTAATTTGGCTAATAAATTATGTCTGAGTTTTTCATGGGTGGCACTCCCACTTTTCATACCAAATATCAGATGAATGTAATAGTAGGTACGTACAATACGTAGTTTAAATATTTTATTTTGCCAAATGGATGTAAAAAATAACAATATTTTGCGTACATAAATATTCATTGAGACCGTTTTTCATTCTTTTTTTTGGGAAGGATAATTGGAGATTGATATTAAATACTATTTTCCATGAGGTAAACTTTTTAGCATAAGTAAACTTTATGTATCTGTCCCTTTTGACTGTTTATCAGCCTAATTAATGTGTATTAGATTAATGATAACAAATTTAATTACAATCGAGGGTGCGCCAAATAAGGGAACACTCAAAATTTCATTAATAATACTTTTCGGCCTGGTGGCGGGTTAAAGCTCGGCTGAAAGATGAAACTTTGCTGTAAAGTTTCCAGTGTCGGCGCAAGCACAAGCAGGGAATTTAGCGTTCAATCGTTCTTCATCGGCTTCTTACACGCATTTTCTACGTCCACCTTGGTCTGCGTCAATTTTTTCTCGCAGCCGAAGCCACGCAAAGCCATCGTTTCCACATCATTCATTTCTTTCGCATCCGTCGTCTTACTCTCGATGAAAGCAGCAGCAGGACGACGACAGCGAAAGGGCTGATGCGTTAAAGGATTTCGAAAAATCGCATTAATCATTGCGAAGAACTCTTGTGCGCTTGTTACTCGCTACTTCTCCGAGTAGCAAGTAGCGTCTGAGGAGCACTTCACTTATGCCAACCGCACGTACGCGGATGATCTATACATTGGAAGGGTGTGTATCAAGTATGTACGCATCTTAGAGGAAAGCGGAGCGAAATATCCGCGGAAAACGTCGAGTTGAGTGCGAAAGGCGCCGTCTTTGCGAACAAATAAAGAAGCGGGTAATGAAAAAGTACAAGCAGTCTTGCTATGCGTATTCGTATTCGCGAAGGAAGCACGTTGAATAAAAGTAGGGAAGAAGCAAAGGCAAGCAGATGGTTTGGGCTTTGCAGCATCTGCACAAGAGCGCCCTTGAAGTTGCCGTTGGACAAATGAAACAAACACAATTGAACGAAATAAAAATACAAAGGCTAAAAGGAAAAATAAAAGCGGCCTTTAAGCATAAGTAATTGTCTGGCGTTTATTTTTTAGACAGCTTTCGAGAAATCCAATTTTTTTTAGGATAATTTTTGGCACAATTTTAATTTGCGGTAATTTTATAAAAATTATCTCATCAGAAAACTCAATTAACCCAGATTAAAATGAACAAAGAGTATTAGACACTAACACTTTGGTCAAGGCTGAAAAGGGGTTAAGTGTAAACGATCAGAAGTTGAATTTTTAATGTAAAATGGACGAGCCAATTAAGGAAGTGTTGTTTTATCCAATTGAAGTTGCTATTTAGTTGACGCCTCTTCATAGATATCCAAAATCCATTTCAGTCAATTAGTTATTTATAGCGTCTGTTAGCGTTGGCTGTTTTCCTTCGGCTCGACGCTTTGTTTTCTAACCAAACTATCAACTGTATCCAATCATCCATCCGTTCGGTGCCATTAGTACCAGTGGATGCCTTTCACCAAACGAACAAATACTTATTCATATTTTTCTATGCGAACCCCGTTTTTTGTTAGAACCTCCGGGGCAATAAACCAATTGCTTGTATTATTTTTTGATCACTTACATGTGATATCTGAATGAATCTTGTTGGATATTATTTTATTTTGTGCCCCTGGGCAACTTATCATTCACGTTATGTATACTATAAATATAGATCAAATTTGTGTGCTCGCCCTGATAAACAAACAAAACAAGGGTGAATTGCGTTGCAATAAATAATAAAAACATTTTGCAATTTGGAATAGTAATTAATTTTCTTCGTTCCTGTTTAAAATGAAACAAAACCAAACGAAATGAAATGAAATTTACTTAACCTGAGGCGGTTTACGGAAGGATAACAAGAGACCCAGTTGAATGTGTTGACACTTTCATAATGTATTATATTATGATACGTGGTCGGCGGAAAAGCAAGCGTTAACGCAAGCGTAATTCCGCATCCAGCTCGCAAGTTGTTTGCTGTAATTTCGGAGTGCACTGACGGACGTACATACATGAAAGCCAGCCACTGACTATGCCTGTGATGGAATCGGGTGATAGTTCAGCCCGTACTCGGAAAACGCATTCGGCTTTTGAAATCTCAGTAGTACGCGGGGGCGTGTTGCGCTGCATTCGGGTCTCTGAACCTATAAACTAGACTAGCGAACATGTATAGAAATCTAAACACGCAAACATCGTAATTTCATCTAATGCACAAAGTTTACGAGTTTGATAGATGCGCGAATGCGGCGCGAACTGCCCCACATCGCCTCGGGCGTTTGCACATTGCTCCTATCCTATCTCTAGCGCGTGCCTCGACTCGGTTCGTCTGCCAATAATTGCACAATGATATAATTAGCATAAATACCTAGACAATGTGTAATGCAAAACGTGCACTACACTGCTTTCCACCCCTATGATAACGTGTTAGCTTTGCATTTATCCATTTTAACCGGGGATATGTACATACTAGTGATGTAACGAATATTCGCATTCGCATTCGCGAATATTCGCATATTTTTCAATATTCGCATTCGCATTCGCAAAAATTATGCTAATATTTAGCGAATGTTTTTAATAATCAAAAAGGAAAATTATTAAACTTTAAATATCTAATGTATTAATGTCTTTAAGACTGCGCAAATGTTTCCAACGTCTTA
The DNA here is from genome assembly GCA_003054995.1 of Aleochara bilineata. NCBI lineage: Eukaryota > Metazoa > Arthropoda > Insecta > Coleoptera > Staphylinidae > Aleochara > Aleochara bilineata. The sequence continues at coordinate 17,694 of NBZA01012413.1, read as the reverse complement.
AGTTGGGGTGCCTTTGGGGTGCGTACCGCAATTTCTAGAAGGTTGCAGAAACGCGCATTATTTTGGTGCGCAATATTGCCGAACACATGTTTTTATGCCACTTTGTCCCTTAAATATCATATTCGCATTCGCATTCGCATTCGCGAATGTGAAAAATCCAACATTCGTTACATCACTAGTACATACATACGAGCAAGTTATATTTAATTGCATTACATTAGTGTGCACAAAGTTGTCTACTATATTGTAGATGTTTGAAAAATATTCATATTGAATCATTTTGATAAAATTTTATTTGTAAGCAAAGAAATAAATTCAGATGCAAATCGTAAGACTCTAAGAGGAAAACGGTTATTTATTTAAGATCTTATTTACTCATTGCTCGCGCATGAATTTGCCTTGAACGCATCTTGGCGCTCTGCGCTTGCGGCGACGGAAATATAGTTATATATCGAAGTAAACTTGGGCTTTGAATAGTAATGCCCATAATATTCGAAGATTCTTATTCACAGTCACGTAGGACGGAAAGCAATCGACGCGAGTCCTCTTATCTCTCCCTGCGAATCGTCGCAATAACGACAGGCGTAAGTGTTTAGTGTTTTTTGGGCTCTTTATTCGCCTTCGTCGACGACATTATTATTATTTGCTTATAATGTACTTACCTGCGAGTGGAATTATATATTCTTTGGATAATATCCAATTATTTTGTATTTAGCGAAGAGAACTGGAACTGTACGGAGGACGGTATCGAATGTGGCACGTCAAAGTTACGCTCGGATTTTACAGGTTAGAGCGAAAGTTGGCGCTGAAATTGCCTTTTAAATGACACAGAATTTCTGCGCGTAATAATTGTAATTACAGATTAAATCTTGAGACTTTGAGACTTTGCGCGACTTAATAATTACCTGCTGCTTCAAGTTCTGTATTGCGCTATGCAACTTTCTTTGCTTCTCTGTGCGTTGTTTTATTTTATATTTCATTTCATTCTCTGTGCTATAGATTGACGTGAATTTAACGCACGTTACTTTACCTTTTCTAGCCTCAAATTGTTTCGTTTAGCTCTTGTTTGCCACTAGTGACTGACTGGGTGCGCATACAGTTTTTGTTCGGCCCGTCGAGTACACTTGTAACTTGTTAGCGTGTATAACAAAAGCGAAAGAGTGAGGGTGAGTAGCGAAAACAATTTCCAATTTGGATGTACATACGTACATCACGCGCACACAGCAGTGCAGTGCAACCAACAACACAATAGAGGACTGCTTGAAATTTAGTTATAAACTAAAGTTGCGCCTCACCTTCACCTAAAACTCGATCGAACTTTTCACTTGTTTCACGGGCTTTTTGAAAACGTACAGCTTAGAGCACAGGACTAGAGTGTAATCGCAGTCCTAGTAGGGTTTACGACCGTTCGCGTAAGGAGCTGATTCAAATATGCGCATATCTACATGCATCCTGGCAAGAAGACGATCCCAGCCGCGGCATTACATTGCCATGCATTCTGCTTGTCGCTGCTTGTTTTCAGTGATGCGGGACTCGTAAAATTTTAATAAGCAATCGTTTTTTCCACGCTGATTTTATACGAGCGCTACCCGTAAACACATTACTCTTTTACAGCTTTCCGAACATTGCCAGACATTACTTTCAACTATATCACGATGCGCGTATGATGGATGACATGATGATATTTTAATAACTGTGTTTATGGCTTCCTCTTCTACTACATTCACTAGGTACTTGCGTGTATTTGTATTCTTAATTAACTTGACGGAGTGTCACAATGAAATGAATGAAAATATCCTCACAGGCAGAAAATAATTGAAAGTAAACCTTCAATTCCAACATAATGTTGATGTAAAATTAGAACGCATTTTCGCTCTTGGACTCTGTTCTTTTGGGTCGAAGACACAATGGAAAGTCAGCACAGGACGAGAAAACATGCGATCTTCTTACTTTGGGAGCACAGCGACAGGGAGCAGCGCAGAGAATTTAAAATGTCTTACAATTCATAAAACTAACTCCAGAAATGTGCAAATACTCAACGCGTCCTGGTTTACATACACACACAATGGCCAAAGCGAAACCAATTGAAAGCGTAATTTTCATTCGAGTTTCGGCTCAGCTCGCTCTTGGTTGTCGACCTCATCAGAATCATTACGTAATGGGCGCTCTTCAGCGAGTCGTTTGCTTTATTCACTCGCTGAGCGATTGTTCGCGAATTGAAATTTGCCGACGCGAGCAGAACGAGCAAATGAGATGCAGATCTCTTTCGGATAGATTTGTGCTCGTGGAATTATTGTTTTTACAAAGGAATAATTTGTTTTTCGTTTGTTGCAGATTCGCTTGCCTGGAGGTAGACGAGATGGAGGACGGGATTTTCATCGAAGAATGAGGCAGATGTGTGTCCGCTGTTGCTTCTGGAGCGAGGGATGAAAGTCGCCAATAACCGGGTTCCTTCGGATTACGGTAGGATTCACAAATCTTTCTTGTATATTCGTGTGTTCTTTGACGGATAATATTTTGCGAAGACAAAACTTGAAAACCTCGGGATGTCTTGAAATGACAAACCCTCAAACTGTGTACGTTTGCATCAGGTTCTAAGAAAATATCAAGGATTAGTTAAAGATTCCCGGAATACAGGACGAAATATGGGCAGTTGTAAAATCCTTTTCCGAAGTCAATCCGTAAGACGCGAAACGAAGTGATGCCATGTTGATGGAGAAATCTCATAATCTGCTAATATAAAATTCGATTGTAAAATCTAATGGAAAAGTCTTATAAGAGACTATAAAACGCGGCCGAATTTCACTTTTACGAGGAAATTCATAGACGCCGGGAGCGGCTTGCCTTGCGGCCGGGTTTATTTGCTTTCACTTTTATTTCGACTTTGTTGCGCGCCCAACTGGGACTAGCAAGGACAAGGACTAGGACCGGGATGCGCGGTAGACAGACGTCTTCGTGTCGTCGCAGGCGTTCATATAAACTAAGAATAAAAACGTCTGGCGACTGGATCAGCCAGATATGAAACGTTTTTATGCATCCCGCAATAAGAGTTTTATGGTAATATTTAATAAAATATTATGCTACTTTCTAATATAATATTAGGGGTAAGTAGGTTTATCTGAAATGAAATGAACTGAAATGGGACGAAACGAGTGAAAAGCTTTCACACGTATGTACCTACGTATTATATTATACGCCTACGCCGATGTACAAAATCGAATCTGAATTCGAGTTATATTATCAAGCACTAAAGTGGACTTGAACAAACAAACGCAAGGAGCAATATGAAATCTAACGTAATGCTCACTTGCAAGCCGCGGGCTCGCCGTTCAGTTGGCTAAAGCACTCACTCGTCGCGATTACGGCTTTATTACAAGCTTGTGCTTGCGCTCGCGCTCGCGCCGGCACTCGTAATATAAATCTGCGGATGGCGCGGCGGTCGAGCAAGACAGACCCAGACGCAGACTCAAGCATACTTTCGCCCGACTTTAGTCTCACTTTTTGTCCTTGCATCTACTGCCCCTGCGGTTATCGCCGTCGAGCAAAGGACAGTGACAAACCGAACGGACAGCACGCAGAGTTCTAATGACATGGGACGAGGCTTGCCTTCGTCCTGTCAAAACCTGGCCGAGCACTTACCTTCCCTTCGGGAGGTGCACTCACAAACCGCCGGGCGCTCCACCGTCGCCGGAGTAGGATATATTTAACAAAACTATACTTCACATCTAATCTGCTCCGAGTCATTTACTATATCTCAAGTATGCCTCGTGTCATATATGCTCGCCAAGTGGTCGCGCCCAGATGTCAAAGACAGTCTGAAGATTTATCATGTTGTTGCCACGTAGCAAGTATAATAATTAAATTTTCAAGATCTCCAGAATAAATTATTCTTTTTATAGTAATTAGGTACGTAGTTATTACAAAACGAATTATAAATTAATTGCATCCGTTGAGCATAATTGCATCGCATTGCATTGCGTTGGCGTGTCATTTTAAATCATTCGTGATAAAATCCAAACCAAGCGCAAGCATGCTATGAGAACAGAACGTGCGCAGACTGTCGCAATTGCCGTTTCTAATTCACCAGCGAATTAAGCGTGGTTGTTGATCAATGCTCCCGACGATTTGCCGCACACACCATCAAGCCAAGCCATGCACGCATTCAACTCGCAAGAGGCGGTCGATTATCATTTTTAGACCCACACCACGTCAGCGCAGCGAACTTTGTGCGCGAAACCAAATTGTGAACGGCAAATTGCCTTTTGATTGATTTCTAATTAGAGCTAACACGTCGTTGGCATTAATTTAATCAGCGCTCTAATGTGATTCAACAATGATATTGATTCCCACACACAAAGGACGCAGCACAGTATAAAGCAGCCGTTGCGCGTTAGTTTAAAACTATCACGTAGCCAGTAAACATTTGAATTACATCTAGTGTCATTTTCACATTTCCGCAAATGTCTTCATCTTCTCCAAGCGCTTTGTTTGCTGGAATGTGCATCTGAGATGGGAGTTTGGAGACCGTCGTCCAGATCCAAGTCGCGTTGTCATAATCGACCCTTTTGCAGGCGACTGCCGCAAGCACACACATGGCGGAACAATCGGACATTCGCATGATCATGGCGTGCTGTGCGCGCTTGTCCTGACCAAACATTATCTTCCATCTTTCGACTAATACACTCCGTGCCGCGATGTATTTCGTTGCCTCAGGCCTGAACTAAACTGAAGTGAAGTGAAGCGCAAGGACCAAGAATCAGGACTCAGTGACAGGCACAGTCACAAGCGTAGACAAACTTAAGTTTAGTTTAGTATTGCATTGCATTGCTTTGTCTCATTGTACGATTCAGAAGTAAATGAAGCACTTGTTTGACAATAACATACGCCAGTGTATTGGGTATCCGAGGAAAACACACAAATTGTAAATAATTACGAACGGCGATCTCTTAAGTGCAGCCCACAGTGTTCGGTATTTAATTGCAAACATTGAAACGTCTCGACACACTCTGGCAAAAGTACTCTTCTATTCGTATATTTCGTTTGTATAGGAAGTGCATGGCAAATAGTTGGGTGGCTTGAGCTTGCTTTGGTTTAGACACAATAAAGTTTAGTTTCAAACCACAGTCAGTCGCTTGCAATTAACCCGGCATAAGTTGTATTAAAACAGTTAATGGCAAATCGTTCTGATTAGGATAAGTGATAAACACTACGTATTTGTACTAAAGTTTCCGATGCTGATTATACTTTACTTAGTTAACACTAAGCATGTTTTACATTTCGACTAAATCTGATAAGTTATTCGTGCATTCCTATCAATTTGCTTGTTTTTGTTGCAGTAAAAAGCAACTGGAAAAATAACGTTGTTTTTTGTGGTAGGGTTTGTGTATTTTTTTAATGAAACTTGTGCAATTTTAATAACTATGAAACAACAATTTTTATATAAACAAAGTAATTTATGAAACAAATTCTTCAAAAGTTCTATCTATTTTTGTTTTGTTTTTACTGTTCGTACGCGGTGATAAACTATTCCATTATCGCGAGCATTATGAAATCAAAACAGCATTTCAGCGTACCTACATATATGGTGATTGTGATTGTGTTAGGCTAGCACAGCACAGCATATCACATCAGCTTGAATGTGAATATTTTTAATGAATGTTTTGCGATGGCATAGTTTATTTTCAATTTGCATTCATTCAACTGCCAGCCAAAGCAGGGCACAGCCAACAAAGTTTGTTGTTGCTTGCTCTTTAACTCGGCCCATAAATGTATGCACTTTTGATGAGTGCGAAGTCCATGCATGCGGTTGCAAATTCAGTTTTAAGTGAAATTGCGCCGCGATGAAATTTCGCAAAGTGTGGACGCGTTCACGGCACGTCAGGCAATGCACGTTTGTGCATTCGTAACAAATAACCAAACAGCCATCAACTCAAAACAAAACTTTTGTTTCGTTGCAGTTTTTGGCTGGTCACCATACAGTTTATGCCAGGCCCTTGGCCCAGTGCGCCTTTTACGCTATGTCCTTCATTTTCATTCAAATGAGGATCAAAATTATTCGCAGCGCTATAAATATTTGCAGTCAAAATACAACTGATTCAATTACGCCCGACAAGCGTTTGCACTTCTCCTTTGTTTGATCTAATTAAATTTCTTTTATTCGAGGAAGCTGCTTGTAGAAAGCACTTATCTGATCTGAAAGCGACGCAAAAACGCTCACAATCAGTCTAGATCTTCATCATTTTCGGCGTTGCTCCTGTTCATATTCCTGGTTTTACTTATGCTTCTTTATCCACTCCCTCTCTGGCAAGGTGGTTTACTTATACAAGCACAATAATTAAACATAATCTCTGGGTAGATTCTAACTGCTAAATGCGCCTGTCATGTACGTCGCACGTTTTAACAGCTAGGAGACGCCAAGAGAAGCAGATGATGCTTTCAGCACAGAACAGCACCGTGCTGGCTTCTCCTGGGAGAACAAGAACGCGCCAAGACCGATGTGTACTTCATCAACAAACCGACATTTTAATAAAAGCTGCTTCTCAGCGACACGATGCCAGCCCGAGCAGAGAGAGCATTCTTCGTTTCTTACCTTGCACCTCTCGCCGCAAGACACAACACACGATGCTCTACCGCGCGTCTGTCGTTTATTTAGGTTGCCATGGCTTGGCGATGGATGTGTACTCGCACTCTTAGGTAGACGTGTTGCTCCTAATCAACGCTGAAGCCTCATTGTTTTACCTCGACTCAGCTCGACGCGACTTGAGATTAAAAGTTTTCTGCTTCTTTTCCATGCAAAATTCTTCCTTTTCTTGGTTTTTGCTTCTTTACTCGCTAAAAGGCACCAGCAATTAGGTGCCTGAAATCAACCCATACCTGTCTACATATTTCCAGCAAACAAAGGCGAAAAAATGCATTAAGTATTACCTTTTCTTTGGCTTCACCTGGCCGACCAATTTCAGTTTGGTATTTGGTATTTGGTCTGACTTTTTTGTTTGTTATTAATATTCTGAACGATTTTCTTGTTGGTGCGGTGCAACGGAGAGCTTAGTCGGTAAAGTGATTTTAAAACACTAAACGGCACGCGATATTTTAAGCTCGAGCCCGCCGTTACGGCGTAATTATGGATTTCAAGCAAAGCAAGCAAACCTTTTGAGTTAATATGCAATTTCGTGCAAGAGCATAGCAAAGCGAAGCAAAGTGTGGCAAATATTTTGCGCTTGCGCTGAACCATGGCTCCTAGCGGATGGTCTTTCGCGTGTCATTCACACTTTGGCAAGCATTCCAACTATGCTGCCTGCAGAAGGTAATATATCAGTGCAGCGCGGGCTCTTTCTACACGAAATCAATTTAATTGAAATAGTTTCATTATCTATGATTAGAGACGGCGCTAGTAGTTCGACGCCCGGATGAACAAAACGTCACGGAACAGCGCAGCGCAGCACGGCGCAAATTTTCGTTTTGATAAGCGCAGGCAAAATCCAAGTACCCTTGTCGTCGAATGCACCTTTCAGCAAATAAACGGACGAGCGCAGCGTACAAACAAGCGATTCCTTCCTGGGACGTGTCTGCTCGAGTGCGAGAATTAGTTAAACTAAGAGCTGTGCGAAATTAAACGAGAATTGCATTACGCGCTAGAGTTGCGCCTGTTTTGCAAGCGACAGAGGAAAAACTAAACAAGTATAGAACGGATAGGATAATATTCGCGAGGTTTAATTGCGATAAACATTCTCGATTGTACGTCTTCTGCATCTCGACGTTCATTGGCGTTTATTGTAATTTGCACCAAGTGCCCGGACACTGATTGGAATTTATTTAAATGCTTTACGCTAGCGTTTTGTGCTTTGCGCATTGTAGGGTGGTATTTACATTCGTTATTGTTCCGCATTTGCGTTTAAAAAGTATTTAATTTGAATTTATGGACGCTTTTTTCACACGTAATTAACACGATAATAGATTAGCAGTTAACCGTGTGTTTGCATTACCTGTTCGGAAAGGACGCGTGTGTGCTTCGAATCTGTTCGTTCATTCATTCGTCCGGTTTGAACTTAATTGTACGTAAATGGCGTAATAAAACATTGTTGGTGCGATGGTTTCTGTCAGGCAAATGAAAAATATCGGACTTGCCTATGATTTCTCATGTGATTTATCATAGATTTAGTTTTGGAAAGAATAATACAAAAACATTTAACTAAATCTTGTTTTCTGTATTTTTTTGGCAAGGAGAAGGACTCTCATATATCAAGGCGAATCCTCCTGTGCTGTGTCGTCTTGATTTTTGTATTGGTTTTTTATTTTACAAAACACAACGCAGTACGACGTAAATTGTGGAAAGAAAAAGTATTTCTTCACGGATTGTTCACGACCCAAATGAAACAAGGCACGACACGAATCGCATCGACTAGGACTAGCCGGCGCGGCGAGGACTAGTTATCGCTGGTAATCTCGTGCAACCTGTAACTTGGCTACACTTAGCCGCACGCTTCTCGTAGATTGTGTGTATTGGCATAACAATGTAACACGCGCGGCTCCAGCTCTAACTTCAACCCCAACTCCGGAAAGCATATTCTAATGAAATGTAATAAGTTTAGGGAAATCCTTATAATTTCGCAAATAGTCCTGGTGTTTTGCTTATCTTTGCATCGTGGGTTGGCTGAGAGGAGCATTGTTTGTTTTTCATCTTCCCCGAGATTCACGCTTTGATTCTGATTCTGATTCGAAATCCTTTCGTCGGCGTGCGCGTATCCTTTCTATTATCCTTCGAGCCTAGCATATGTGGAGCCGTTTGATGTGCAACTGTCGGCATTTGCTGCTGTCTCGCGTCCTCTTGATGAATGGATCTATGATCGCTAGTCATTTGTCTGGATTCCGGCCGACAATCTCCTTATGTGATTGCGCAGCTAACATGCGCTAACATACGCCCAAGACGATCACATTTATACGATGAGATGATGATTACACACTTCTTATTCTACTTCTTCTGGTGTTGTTTCGTTTGCTAATATGAAGTTGTCTTTTTGCTTGTTTGTGGATCATATTTTTGTATTGAGGACAATACTTTGCACGTTGTGCATTTGGTGATTTGCTCGCTGCTCCTTCCTGGGTCTGAGAGCTACTATAATATAAGAGCCTTCCGGGAACCATGCCAGTCTTCGAGTGGAACGTGATATTCGGTACAATGGAGGGCCTTTAATCATTTGTGCGTGTTCTCGTTCGTTAGCGAATATTTGAATGAGCTTTTGATTACTTCTTCTCAGAATGAAAGGTTGCGTTATTATAAGAAAATTAAAAAAGTTTAGTGGTCGCTAATCTCTAAGCCGTTTGCAAATTATTTAATTTTTATGCATTTCACCAGCTTTAACAGGATTTTTTAATTAATGTTGCTAATTGCGGGTTGAAAAGTTGCAGACAACGATGTGCGAATTGTATTGCTTTGTGATGGAATTCAATCTGGATGATGAGTCATTAAAGCCTCGTAAAATCAAGTTAATGGCTTCCGGTGCACTCCAGATATCATTATTAAACTTTTTAACCGTCGTAAAGTTACCACCGTTAAACTTATCTCACTTATTCTCACGCACCATATGTTTATTAACATTGCCCTTCTCTTAGTTGGTGGTAGGGTTAAGGTATTTGTGTTGTCTCGGGTTAGCTTTTCTTATTTTTTCCTCCACCCTGATAAACAGGGAATTGCCTGCCGAGCTCGATATAAAGTATCCTTCGGATGGGCTACGTTATGGGCCACCTACACTACACTGCACGCATCCTCGTATATTTATTGCGCACGTAATCCATCAAGCAACAAGACATAATGGGATTTTCAAATTATTGCTCGTCGATCTCATCCACTCGTGTAGTGGAAGACACCCTAACATAGCATGGCATGGCATGGCATAGCGAAGCACAACAGAGCAGAGCACTGTGTATTCATATGAAGAATCATAACAAATACGCACGATTTTCTCGACGTTTTCAGTGCGGTTTTTTCTGCTTCGCTGTTGCTGTCTCAAATCTGCAACGGCGTTATATATTATGAGGTCGTTTTTTCGGCGTATCCAACCAACTTCGCCAAGCAGATTTTCCAGCAACGGGTGCGCGCCCCGCCGTCTTGTTTTATCCCTTGATCTTTTATAAGAGCAATTTTTTGCTTCGATGCGAAGGATTTACTTTCGCTTCAGCGTTCACGATTCGCCCACTTTTCCGTGTGCATTCTGCATGAATAGATGAGGCTCGATGCTAACACAAAATCACAGCATCAATTTGCTCACTTCCTGGTTACATGCAAAACGACATTTCAGCATTTTTGTGTGTTATTGTATACCTTGAAACTTTTTAATTAATTCAATTAAAATTATATGCTAATGTCACTTATACATTATCGATAATTTTTAATTAGATTTATAAATTGATGTAAAAAACGAGTATTGTATACTTGAGTCAAGCGTTATGCCCAAGAGAGAAGGAAAGGGATAAGGTTTCAGGGGGCTCTTCTTCGAAATCTAGAATGAACCTACGTGTTCACGTCAAAACTTGTTTATGTCATTTAATTAAATAAAAGTCGAGAGGCACATAACTTATATTAATTAAAATTTAGTTTTCGTAGTGTTTCAATAGCAACAACGCACTGTAGTTGTTGAAAGAACTCGATATGCACACTCGCGATGGCAATGGCAGTGGCAGTTTCTCATGCGGCGATGAAATTTAAAACGCAAACTCATGCTAGTAATCTACGGGGCGGCAAACTACACGTGTAATAATATTTCTGCGCATGCAGCTCGCTCGTATTTAACGCTGAAACTTGAATACGGCCGCGGCCGACTTCTAACAGTTAATAAATGTAAATGCGCAAAACTGCTGCTTCGTTCTTGCGCCTTTCCTATCCATAACCGTATCCATTCTGCCAACAACCACCACACATGCATATTTGATATTTAAACTCTAAATAGAGAGAGTGGCAGCGGTGTGCATACAGTGCGCAGACCGAAGAGCGAAGGAGTTCAGGTGTTGGGAGTGCGCAAAGAGAGGTTTTATCACTCTGATTGCATCGTGTACTCAACTCGTAAAACATTCACCTCCCTGCAAGATGCACATTCGTAATACGGCGCCGCGCCGCGAGCTGCGTACTGGCTAACTAATGTAAGTAATGTACAACTCAAACTCTAACTTCGGCTAGTGTAGTGTAGTGTAGTGCACTGCTGGTCGTGTTTTGTTTTATTTTGTCTTTATGCTTTATTCACCCTGGTGCACTCACCCACCCACCTACTCAGTCTCGGGGCTGCAGTCAAAAGAAATTAAATTTACTCGCAGCTATAAATGAAGTAATTGAACAAGCAGTAAAATGCTCAACGCATTATTAGAATGCGTTTAATTGCCGACGAGCCATTGCGATTTTATATCAGAATTTTAGTGCCAAGTTGGCACATGTTCTGTATATTTATGCTAATTGCCGAATGGGGTTTAATTTTGCGAAAGTTGATGACTTATTCACCTAGTGCCAAGCGCTCAGCTCCGAGCGTTGTGGGTTTATTCATTCACCTGTCGAAATCAACCTCTGACCATCCGTCAAAAATCAAATTCCATTATTCGGTTGTTAGGCGAAATGCACGCGACTTGCTTCCTTTGGCATCGCGTGGCATGGCATGGCATTGGCAAAATACTTCGATGCCTGTAGATAAATATGCGGTTAATATCCGCACTGATTTCAATTCGGATTTCATTTCCACACAAGCCCTTATTGAATTCCGAAGCGAATCCTCTGCTCATGACTCTACTCAGCTCTGGTTTGCGTTGGTTGTGCAATGCATGCCTGTGGCACCCTTTTTGACATTCGCGAATTTATCATGCATTCCTTGCCGCCGGCGTCGGCTTGTCGCCGTTCTGTGCACGGCTTTTACAGTCGCAACGCATAACTTTACTAATTAATACACTGTGATTGAATACAAATTCTCAAGCATTTGGTAATTAGCAACTTTTAATTACGGAAAAGAATGCACGCGTAAAGAATTCATGCGTTGGGTGGGGGCTGAATGGGTGACAGTTGTACTCACTGTCTGGATGTAAAAATCACAGCATGTCATAATCAGTAATTAATAAAGTTTTAATTGGGATTTCTATCGGCGATGCGCATCGCGGTCGTTTGAATGAATAATTAATGAATGAAGTCGAATTGAAATTTAAATTTGATATTTAGAAAGCAGAGATTAAAATGAAGTGGAAGTGAACTGAATGTGAGAAAAGAACTGTTGAAGGCACAATAAAAAACATAACCTGTTTATAAATTGTCGTACAACATGCATAGCTCGGAGAAAATTACGGCTTTTACTTTATAACACGTAAAAATTGCTTCTTGCAGCCACCGAGCTGGGCTGGTTCTGTGTGTGTGTCGAGTTGTAAAGTTTTGTCGGGGGTGGACGGAAAGGAGCATTTCTGGGTGCAGATTGGGAAATGACGGCGTGTGTATGTACACGTAATAAGAAAGTGTGCCTCCTCGGAACCGGAGGAGGCAGGTGGGGGCCAGTCTCTGGAGGTTTACTAAATCGATGTTCGTGCCTCGCAAATAGCGCACGAACCAAATCGGGCTCGCCTGACACAGATGCTTTATCTCTGCAAACTTATCAATCGCATTTTCATTTCGTGCTCATTTTTTCTTCTTCGGCCGTCTTCGTCCTAAGACGTTCTATCATCGTGTTGCTTAATTCTAGATATTGTCTTGTCTCATATCTTCTTCTTCGCCGACGTGCATGAGCGATAAGAAAATTGATTTTAAATCAAATTTACTTTTTATTTGCTTTCCGACAGCAGGACGGACCGTGGAAGGAAAGTCAAGACAGGAAGTAAAATCATTTTAATTGCGGCGCAATTTTATAATAGAAAGCGCAGATTTTGCATTAGATCAAGTGCAACTTAAACGCAGTGCAAAAGAGACTTCGTCTCTATTCCCAGTGGGAATGAGCACTGAGTGAGTTAGTTCTTTAGGTGGATTTAATATTTCCGTATCTTTCAAGTGGCGCGGACAATTCTCACAATTTGCAGGCGCATTATCAATGAATCTTTCCCCGTCACTTCGCATTCGCAGCGAAGAAGCACCCAGCATGCGTCTACAATTTTATTAAATGCACTCCCGTTCGTTCGGTGCTGCTCACCGACTTGAAGCTTTCATTATGTTTGTAATTAATTAATTTTTTAATGAATTATCACGCTCCGACTGGTGCACATTTCGCACGCGTCATGCACTTTAATGAAGATCTTTTGACTCTTTGAAGGAGGTTTTTCTTTCTCTTCTTTTTCTTCTCAGTGTCAGTGCAATTATTCATCAGAATCTGTAATCTGCAATTCGTCAGATGATTATGAAAATCGCCGAGATTCATTCAAGACCAAGACGAGCTAGACTGGCATCTTTGAAAGCTAGGAGCGTGTCGTAATAAATTCTACTTTGGCGCATTTATTTAACGCAATCGCTCGCCATTTATCAGTCGCAACTTATTGGACAGGTGCACGTAATACCGTTATTGATAGAGACTTGAAAAGCACGATTATCTATCTGCACGTAGCTAGAATAGGCAAAGTTGTTCGTTTCTTCGTTGGGTGCGAGCATAATACTCTTTTAATTTTTTCCGCGTAGCTCCAACCGCCTAACCTCCTCCGCACAAAAGAATGATAAATGGTCGGAGGCTGCCGACCGACCAATAGCTTCCAGAAACGACGCGCCGCCGTATCTTGGCACACGCACAAAGTGCACTTTTAAGTGCTCTTTTAATTCCGCATGGACTTGTTTGAGTTATTGCGTGCGTGATAACAAGCCACAGAGGCGGTTCTGCGGTACAACAAAATAATTATCTCCTAAAGTAACACACACAAATCCCTAAATGTTGCTGCAATTCCAGTTCGGAAGAGAAAGACCGGAAATCATCCGCAAACTTTTCTAATCAAATGGCAACATTTCTATGGCTGCGTCCGGGGCAAATCAACGGGGAGAAATTTGTGCGGCGGTAAAAATCAAATAAAAACTGTTTGGCCAGCGCGTATTTGTGTTATGCGTCTCTAGAGCAGACCGTGTGGCTGGTTATAAAAAATGTCAAGTCCCTTTGCACAAGCGTTTTTTTTCTGCTTGGAAAACTTTAAAAAATATACGAAGAGCCAAAGTTAAATCCCCTTATCGCAACAAGTTTTGCAATAACTGGCTAAAATATTGCTGAAATATGTGCGAAAGATTCGCAAAGTTTCGAAGCGTTTCAATTAATTTATATCCTCGATGAAGTTGAGAAGATATGAGGTACACACCTTTACGCGTCAGTCACAATAGTACGTATGTACATATATAGTATGTACTTGGGTCCAATATGTAGGCAGCAAGCATCAATATGTCTCAGTTAATTATGATCATTAATTAATAGTGCACTAGACTGGCGCCCGCGCACAATGCCCACTCGGATATTGTTGTCTGCGCTGCTCTGTTGTGTGTGGCGATTAATTAAAATCCTTTGCAGCGCGCTAAAACCGCCGTCAACTCCTATATCTTCGCTCGGGCAGATATTCCATTGCATCCCCGTGTTATTTTCCGCTGTCCCAATCACATTAAGCGCGAGCCCAAGCGCTCGCTGCACAGATGCATGCGCTGTTAAATCATTAAAATTTATACGGGTTCACTGTTTATGCTTGATAGAATCAAACTCGGCCCAGCACAGCATACTGGATGCCCATCTTCATTAAATATTATTCAACGAGCAGCAGCGTATCCTCGCTGAAACTATTTCAGCGGAAGTCTTAAGTAAAAGAATTAAAGTGAAAACGTTACTGAAAGAAAAGCTCTTAATTCATCGTTAAATCCAGCTTTAAGCTTGCCATAATCTACGCCAATTTATAATAAATGCAAATTAAAAGTGGGAAATAATGAAAGAAGCGCAGAGCAGTCAATAAAAAGCTGGAATTCTAGGACTAAATGCGCGTCGCGTTGCATATAAATTCTGGCATACGGTGGCCGCGCGCCTGCTGGTTTTCTTATTTACTTCATGTTTATTCCATGCGACGGCGAAGTGCAACTTCTTGTATGTCGGAGCGAAATTCCTGACGCTTCAACATGCGCAAACTTTAGGTGTCTATAAGAAGAAATACGACGTCGTAACGCTTGCTCATGGTACAAGAACACAGGTATAGCCGAAACGAAACTTGCGCATGTTCCCCTTCCACCTCATGACGTAGTCGGGTACCCTACAGTCGCTACAGCATGCTGCTGAGCAGTGCGTAGTCCCGTATAGACACCGCAAATTCCAAGCTCCCAATCTGCATTTTAAACTATTTTCCTAATTACTAATTACTTATAACACTGAGTAGCCAACTTTTGTTATTCAGTGGTTATATGCATTACCAACCGATGATATTTTATGTTTATGATTATAATTTTTGCTTTTAAAAAGAGTAGTATTTGATTTGAAAGAATAAAGTTGATTATTGAACTCAACTAACTCACGATTTCGGGCAGTATAACAAATAAACAGTTTTGCGGCGGTTACAGAAGGTGCAGCTGCAGAATATGCAGACGCCGCAGAACTCTTTGTTTATTTTTTCTTGGAAAAATCGCGAAATTGAGTTTAATCAGCATTATGATTGTGAGCACTGAGCAAGGTATGATTCCTGCTCAGTCAGTTGCGTCCAAGCTCGTTGACAAGTTAGACAAAGTTTTTAAAGTAAAAATGCCTTATTGCGCTGTTAGTGGTTGTAATACAAACCCGAAAAACATCCAGGAAAATATTCATTTACATAGATTTCCAAAAGAAAAAGAACTGGCAGCGAAATGGGTGAACCTATGTAAAAGGTCGGATAAATTTAATGTAAAATATGGTACGTACTAATGCATACATGTTAGTGTGTATAATTATGAATGAGTATAATAATTATCTAATATTATTATATAGCTAGAATGTGTTCTAAACACTTCCGGGGTGAAGACTTTGAGCGACAATTACGGCATGAGCTTATGGGAACGAAACCCAGAAGTAAACTTTTAAAACCGTTTGCTATACCTGCATTAAACTTGCCAAAACCACCAAGTTTTGCGAATCCTACTTCACGTGCTGAAAGATATGAAAGACGCGACAGGAAGAAATTTGTACATCAGCTACTAGAAAATGCCGAAGAACAGTCGTGTGCCGAATCAGATTTACTTGCGGAAAATGCGCCACAAAGTTCTACTGCATTACCGATTGAAGAAGATAACACCACAGAGGACGTATTAAGTAAACTTTCAACTCTAGAAGCGAAGGTCTTGGAACAACAATCAACTATAGACTCGTTACAGGCGGCATTAACGAATATAAAAGAAACCATAGAAGATGATGCAAACGTTCGCGTCAACAATGTGTTGTCCAAATTTTTCACTCCTGGACAAGTGAAAGTAATCATAACGGGAAAGAAACCGCGTTGGTCTAGCGAAGACATTGCATCTGCAATATCTCTCAAATGTGTAAGTGCTAAGGCTTATAGGTACTTGCGAGAGAAATTGCAGTACCCATTGCCTGGGTTAACCACCCTGAGAAAATGGGCATCCGAAATTAATTTGGAGGAAGGCATCTTACACAATGTATTGCTCATTTTAAAATACCGAGCGCTAGATTTGACAGATAGAGAGAAAGTTTGCGTATTAGCGTTCGATGAAATGCATCTATCTGAATTCGTTAATTTGGATAAATCGCGGGAAAAAATTATTGGTCCATTTAAATCGGTCCAAGTTTTGTTTGTTCGTGGCCTTCTAAGCAAATGGAAACAATTAATTTTTTATGCGTATGATTCAAACATGACGGCCAATTTGTTAAAGGACATAATCATTCATGTAGAAAAAGCAGGGTATTTTGTTGCCGCTTGCGTTAGTGACATGGGCGGAACTAACTTGGCACTCTGGAAAGAGCTTAATATAAGCATAAACAATACCTCATTTTTAAATCCTTCCGATAACAACAGAAATGTATACATGTTTGCAGACGCACCTCACCTGTTGAAATTGTTTAGAAATCATTATATTGACTCTGGATTCATATGGAATTCCGACATTGTGAACACTGCTCCTATTGTAGAATTATTACAGCAATCCTCAGAATTAAATATTACGCACAAAATTTCACTAAGACACATAGAGGTTCGTGGTGCACAAAGACAAAAAGTTAAAACTGCAGTTCAATTAATATCTAATACAGTTGCAAAAGCACTGCAGTTCTGTGGAAAAAAGAAAATATTAAAATCAAACAATTGGATGGCCACATCAAAATTAATAAAACTCATGAATGATTGGTTTGACTTGTTCAACACGCACTGTCCTCTTGGAAAGGCAGAAATGGGACATGCGTTCGGGATGGAGTTAGAAAATCAAACCCAATTTTTGGAAAATCTTATTAATACTATGAAGACATTACGAACTCCAAAAAGAAAAGCTATGCTACCTTTCCAAAACGGAATCATAATCTCGTCCATATCATTAATCAAATTACATGAAGATTTACAAAAACAATATAGTATCGACTATATTACAACCTATCGGTTAAATCAGGATTTGGTCGAGCATAGCTTTTCTTATTTGCGTGGAATGGGGAGAACAGCGGAAAACCCAACCGCGTATGATTTTAAATATAGATTGCGTTGGTATATAATAGGTAAAAATTCCACTTCTGTCTTTATGTCCAATACAAATATAGAACAAAGCACATCTTC